>VZRH01003699.1:3160131-3210538 GCA_013397555.1 Urocynchramus pylzowi
CCCGGGGAAAATTTGGTTTAAAAAGTGGAGGGGGGAAAAAAAAAAAAAAAAAAAAAAACAACCAAAAAAACCACCAGTAAACATATATTACTTTAAAGAACTGATTTTTTAAATGTTAAATTTACAAATTTGTGGAAGTGCAAGCTTATCTTTGGAACTCAGTAGTTTAATTAGCTTGAGGGTTTTTGCAGTTTTTTTTTTCTTTGTTTGTTTACTTGTATTTTCTTTGTTTTAGGAAAGGCAGGGGAAAACTAAAATTAAGATAGACGACCATTATGGCTGCTTTTGTGATGTAGAAGTGATCTATCAAACAGAGGAAGGAGAAAGTCTTGAAGTTCAAGTTGAAATAATCAAAGGCCGAGAAAGAACTGAAAGAGGGGAAGAAGCTCCAATATTTCAACGCTTCCTGTTTTCATTCCAAAATTAAGGAATGAAAACAGAGGATGATGGACAAGTTTCAAAAACATGTATCAGTCACAGAAGATACTAAAATTCTTGTTTAGAGTTTGATTGATATACTTATCTACACTAAGTCTGTACCAGGAATGAGTATATAAATTTCTCTTGTTTATCTGGTTAAGAAACAAGTAATGGTTCAGGCTTTGATAAAGCTTTCAAGAAAAAGAAAGATGTTATTTCCTTTTACAAGAAATCTTGAATTGGATTTTCTAAATACCTTAAACAAACAAAAACAGGAAAGAGAAGAAAAAAAAGGAAGTTGATACAGTCATTCAAACCCGAAACCTGTCTTGGTCTTAGAAAAAAAAAAAAATTCAATTCTGCTTTCTTAACAGGGAACTAAACAAAGCACAAAGCTTGATTTTGAGAGTCATGTAAATGCTACGCCATTATAGGAATAGGAAAATCTGTCAAAAGAATGTTTTTAAAATTAGAAAAGCATGAAAGTACAATATGCAGAGTTTAACAGCCCTTAAAATACTCAATCAAAATACCTTGCCTAGTGACATTTCACTGTATCTATGCACAGCAAGTTTTAGATATTCACCAGAGAGACTCTTCAAAGAGATAAGACAATATAGCAGCCAACACACGAAGAGATTCTACTTTTTAAAGTATTACTATTTGATATGTCTACTCAAGAATTGTTCAGGAGGGTGTGCACATAATACACATTAGATACTCTATCCTCACAGTATAAAGGCAAATTATTACTATATGTGGTCCAGCATATAAAATTCTTCATGTAGATGTTTTTTCTGCAGTGGTTAATGTCATCTAAGAAGTGTCTCAAAATTTGGTATTTCTAGAGATTAAAGTATGCAGAGGAAAATGATGCAAATTCATCTGAATATAGCCTTTTAATTCTTCAGAACTTAGACAGAAGCTAAGTAGTGGTTTATAGTTCTGTTATCCCTTAACTCTCTTGAATAGCCATTTGTGCATAACTGCCTGATACTTTGGAACAATACAAAGCAATATTTTAAAATGAGTGCTCTGGACTTTCTCCAGAAAGCAAAGAAATAAGACCACAGTGACACTTGTTGAGGTAGGCTATAGAGGAAAAGTCCTCAGATACAACAAAATTATAGCTTGGCACAAGCCTCTGAGACCAACCCTTATGCCTGAACTGTGACTTGTGCCACCAGGCTGTGTTAGGGGTAGTGTCATATGCATCCGCTGAAAAATCAAAGAAAAACCTCTGCTTCTCAGAAATAAAAAGGAGTAGAAAAGTGGAAAAGCTTCCTCCCCAGCACTCCTTACCCCTCTTGGGGTAAATGCAGGCCAAATAAACTCCTTTTGGGTGGTGTCCTGGCTGGGCATGCCTAACTTTCTCCTTCAGCCTGATACATGCAGGCAATAAAAGAGCTGGGAGAAATGAACTTGGAACATGGATTGTGGACCTGGGATTCAACTTCCAGCTGCCACTGGGGCTGCAGCACTGGCAGCTCTGCTGACACCTCCAGGGAAATACCTTTTCATGTCAGCCAGAGAGAACATGTTGGAGTGCAATAACTTAGAAACACAGATTAGGGATCTATTGAAAAGATTCAGTTGCTATTACTGCGGTGCAGTAGGACTGTTCTTTAAGTAAAATATGTTATGCCCCAAGTAAAAATTTCTTAAATATCCTGGTTGATCAAGCTTCATAACTTCTTTCAATTTTTCCCTTCAAACATCATTAATTCAAACACATTTTATTACATAGCTTGATAAAGTCTCAGGGAAGGTGGCAATAATATTTCTGAGGGTGTTTTGCTTTTTTTTCTCCTGAATTATGGAAAGGAGAAATGAAAAAAAAAAAAAAAAGGTGGACCCCTCTGCATTGGTTAAAGAGCAGCTATCAACCTTACAGATTTAAGGCTTGATTTTGGTGCTATTAAAATAATTTAAAAATGCAGGTGATTTTCAATTACACTTAGAATCTAAAAATTAATGTTGGAGAAACAAAAATTGATTGTTTCAGAAATGTCTTAGTTCTGTCATTATGGGAGATTCCTACTGAACTAAATACCTGTTTTCTGAACCAGCATTTAGATTTTAATAGGAATTACATGGTGGTAATGGAATTCAATGGAACAAATAAAACCATACTAGAAAAGAAAGCTTTCTTTTAACAAATGCCATAATTTTTTGGCTGATTTGTACAGGATCAAATTCTATGTCTATAGATTGGAATGTTCTTTTACCTTTGTGAGTTACTTCCATGAAGGCTGTCTAAAATGAAAAGAGACAAATATTAACTTTTCCAACAAATTTTTATAGTGCTACCAGTAATTCAACTGTAGAGTATTTCTGTAATTTTCTATATCTTTTGTTATTTTTATTTTTCTATTTAAGCTGAAAATTAATAAATAACCTTTCTCTTCTTTTTGCTTGACACTATTGTTCAGAAATACACGTGAATATCTAATTGTTTTGATGTTTTTGACAAGAGCAAAACGGGATTTTCATCACTAATTGCTTTGTTTCCCATTCTTTCTGTTTTGAATCTCTGATTGCTGAGTTATTTCATATTTGCAGCTACAGTGTGGATTCTTAATTATTGTAAAAAGGCTGAATAGTCCTGACAAACAGACAATAGAATTGTCACAACCTACCCCAAAAGTAGGTTTCACACCAGCAATTTTCCTTAAACCTGATGCTAAGCTATCCCAAGAGCTTGGTGAAGGAACTGCTTCATTATATTGACTAGCTGCACTCTGATTATTGAGTAAATTGCACAGGAAATAAGAGATTTGGAGAATTCTGGGCAGGCTTAGAGCTGTATGTACAAGAGCTTCTAATAATATCAGTTATTGTATCATTTAAACAGTAATGATGACCACTGCTTGTATTTCCTGAAGAATAATAAATAATGGAAGCCCTTAATGACCTGAGGCAAATATGAGGTACTTTAATACCAACTGGTCATGAATTCCTTAAGAAATGCAGAAATATAAGATACTTGTGACTTTCACAACATAAACACAGTGACTAGAAGAATTATAGATATTCTCCCTCCTTCTTCTCTTTCATAATTTCTGCTGCATGTACATGATCCTGTGCACTATCACTTGACTGGTGATATCTATGTTCTGTCTTATTAGTTATACAGAAAGGTGCTTGACTTTTTTCCACATGTCTTTCTGGAAATAATATATATGCTCTATTATCATATTTCCACTGTCTAAATGAAGAAGTCTTCTTCCCATAAATTTATGGTGATTTGTAGAAAACATTTAACACTGATAAGTAATGGCTATTGTTATTCTTGTTTACAATTGTTCTGGCAACCTTGTAGAATGTTCGGACTAAAATAATTCTTATTTAATATGTTTCTGTACATTTGAAAGGGAACATCATGTTTTTCTTGTATCAGTTAGAAATTACTCAAGGTTGAACTTGTTTTTTAACATAAACAGCTTGGAAAAGTCTTTTTGTTTTAATAACTGGAATATCAAATAATATTTTTTTTCCAGAAACAGAAAATTAATTAGCTCATGGCTTTTCTATTTTTTACATAACTTGATAGCATTAAGTGATATTCTACGTACTCTAGAACAATTAAACAAGATTTTAAGGAAAGGGTGTTATTATGTACTATTTTATACATGTCCTCCAACACTAATATTGTACTAATGTCAAGGTTGTGGGTTTGATCCCTGATTCTTGTGGGTCCTTTCCAGAATATTCTGTTATTCTGTGATTACATGCCTGTCTTTCATCAGGGAGAAATTAAATCTACAGTGAAATTGGTACATTCTCAAAATGAAGTAGCTCTGTCATGTGTGAAAATATGACAAAATGCAGAATAAATTAAATGAAAGAAGAAATTTCATATTATGAAATGTTGCCCTGTGGCTGCAAAGCAGAAATAAAAAAAAATTAAAAAAGGACACAATAAAAATGGGCTAAATACTTAGTGACTTTAGCAAGTCTCTGAACTATATCTACTTACACATATATGAATAAATTATTCAAAGGAACTTAATTAAATTAAAGAGAGAAATTACTATACTGTTCTAAAAATGAAATAACAAAGAATTAATGAAGAATTCATTAAAATGAGACATGAAATGAAGTATAATTCTGCTCTGTGTCAGAAACAGAGGAGGATGTATTCTATGTCATATATTGTATCTAATACTGGGACCTTACCATGTAGTTGAAAGCAATTTATAAGACCATAAGATCCATACCAAACAGGAAGCTGGAGTGTGCAAACTGTATCATCAATGAAAACAGAAATAAAATATATGGTTTGAATTCTCTGAATCATGCTCATTTTCTGCTTCAGATATGGATGAGTGTTCACAAATAAATTTTTCAGGGTTTTTATCACCTTCCTCATTCTCAACATAAACAATACAGAGGAAATACAGGACAGCTCCATGTTTATATTCTTTTTCAAAAATGGAACAAGCTTCCATGAATTACTGTTTTTCCCATACAGATGTGCAGGTAGTAAATTGAGAAGAGTTGAAAAATGCAGCATATTGTACATCTCTGTACTGATATAAGTGGGTACATAAGTGGAGTAATCTTCTTTGGGAACAAAGCAATAACAGATAACTTATATTACTTATACTGCTCCTGGGAAAAGTGGAGCTATATGCTACCCCTTATTTAAGAATAGAAGAAAAGTGACCATCTATACCTGTGTTATATAAATTCTACTGATACAGTCATCTATGTTCTTTTATCTTCTTGTCAGTGCAAAAGATTTGGAAGAATTCATTTAAAAATCTTGTGTTTGTAGCTTTACATATACTCCCATATTTTTCTCCACAAGCCAAAAGAGAGTCAAAGCAGAATAAAAGCGCTGTGAGTTCAGGATGAAATTATTTCTTTAATATTTTAATACTGTTGTTTTCATATTCTGCATCTTTTTTCTTGTCTGGCAGTACCCAGACCATATTAACAAGAAAGTAACATGAAGCTTATTTTGCAGTAGTAAAAACTTTTGTTGTTGTAGGTGAAATATGGATGAGGTGCTTTTAATGAGAAGTCCTGTCTTATAAGGGATTATAAAATAGAGCTAACTTACATGATAAAATAGTGGTGGATGCTATACTTGAATTTATAGAATATCCATTATATAAAGTGTTATATTTTAATTATTTGAATGTAGTACACTGAATGTTGTGGGTGAGCTCTGTCTCTGATATCACAGAATGGTTTGGATTGGAAGGGTAAACATAAAGATATTTAGTTCCAACCCCTCCCTGCCATGGACAGGGATACCACCCACTAAACAATGTTGCTCAAAACCCCATCCAACCTTTTATCTTTATCCTTTTACCATAGAAGAGGAAAGTATTTAATGCTACCCAAAATCATGGAGTTTACACAAGTAAGTGGTTCAGAACCCTTGCCTTTTCCTTTGAAATACGAAAAAAAAAAAATAAAGGCAGATTTTGTTATTTTCTAGCTCTTCAAATTGTCCTTTTGGTGTTTTCCTTTCTGTTCAGTTCCTCTTTACTTACATTTGACTCCAAAGGAGAGGTTAGGCATGTTCATCATGCACACTGCTCACAGAAAGAACACATGGGAGCAAGTATCTAATAGATATTTTGCAGTTTTGGATGGTATTAATTTCAGCCAGGAGTTTTCCACAGAGCATGATTGCTGAATAAACAAAAGCATAATCTTGGAAACAAACAGAGGTTTGCAGAAAGAAGTGCAAGTTATTTTCCTACAAGTGAAAAATTGCAGTGTTAAAACTAGTTGTCCTAGTAAAAATTTTGAGACCATAAAAAAAAGCCCCCCCAAAAAGCCTACTTCTCTAAGAAATGCTTCCCCCATATACATCAAAAAAATTGAAGATTAAGGCTTTTATGTCCTGGATATTTTATTTGTTGAGGTGAAGTAAAGGTTGTGATGTGGGACTTTGATGCATTTGGTTTATCTCAAATAAAATAGATTCACCTGTGAGGTACATCTGGTGAGTATTACGCTCAGAATATGTAACAGTTTAAACTGTAAGTGAATTACAATAGCCAACTTCTGGACTAAGGAAGAGAAGGATTTGCTGACTACTACTTACCACATGATGTGCTGTAAGAAGCAGATATTAGAGCATATCTACACCCTTGAACACCTTAGGACAGCTGTCAGGATAAATGTGCATTCAGGATCTAAAGCTTGTCACAGCTGGTTTCAGAACAAGTATGTGAGAGTTAACTGCAGGGTGGTCTGTTCCCTGCATGTTTGAAAGACCTGGAGTTTAACTGAGCTAGCAAGCATGTCTCTAGGCTGAATGTAAAATTTCAAATGCTGTAAAAAACATAACAGTATGTGCATTTCTTAAGAAATGTAATGCAGCAGAAACACTTTGAAAACCTCTCCCCTCTGTCTGCACAGATAAGAGCAAACACACTGTATGTGGATGATTTGTCATATCCTCATGCAGTCACTCCTTCTGAGTGTGTGACAGAGATGGCACGTTATGAGCTGTGCTAATGCATGAATTCAGCTTCTTTAGATTAGCATTTGCTGCCTTCCAAAAGGCTAGGCATGTGCACTGCTTTGTGTATTACTTGGAATAAGTCCTGCCAAAGCTGGGTTTTGCAGCACCTACTCCTGATGATCAGGCAGCTGTAGGTCTGAACTCAGGTAAGGGGAGGGGCTGCCCTGGCTGGGAGGACAGAAGTTAAGAGCCTGTGACTCCCACAGCCCTTGGTGGTTTTGGGCTTGATATGGAGAGCTGGCTGGGACCACATGGAAAGAGAGGTGAACTTGACAGAGTATTCCTGGGAGAAATAGCAATGCATTTCAATGCAACTCAGTGGCAGGTTTTCCAAGCTGAGACTTTATTATGTGAAACTGATTAGAAGATTCACATAATATTGTCATAGATCTCCGCACAATCTGAGTTAAAAATTTCAAAATTCCTTATAATCCACTGAGAGGAAAAGATACTTCAGTGTACAGTTTGTCTGTCATTTTAAGCTAGGTAAATAATATGCTAGTTACAGCTTTTATTCTTTATTCTTGCACAGGCAGTAAATTGACTGCATGACAACTTAGTAAATGGTTGTCCTTACAAGGACAGATATAGGGAATTCTGGTTCTGTCATCAGCCTCATGAAAATGTTGATCTCTGTTGATACATAGTAGCTAATATCCTGTATATGGGCAATTAGAAGAGTGTGAAATGCTTCTGAATAGAAAATATGAACTCTGGTCATCATTTGGCTACTTATTAGAATATCACACACACACACACACACATTGTGTGTTTGTGTGTGTGATATTCTATAACTCACAAAATACAGACTGTCCTAGCTAAGATACCACTAGATGAAGAGGCATTCCTGGTATCTGGTCCCCAGTTTGAAAGTCTGGAAAGAGAGTCTTTAATTCATAGGCCAGAATATATTTCACTGCTTGTCTAGTACAGTTGATTATTGCAGAAGGAGGAAATAAACTCAATTAGTAAAGACAATATTCAAGAGATGTATTAGAGCCAAAAAATTGCCATCTGCATGGTAATAAATAAATAAATAAATACAGAAAACAAAGCAGCATAATTTAGAAGAATAAAACAAAGTTTAAACATACCATGAAAAAATGAAGATAAGCAACTTGCTCTTTTAAGTCATTGCTTTGTTTCTGAAAAAAGTATTGCAAAAAAATGGTTAATTTGCTTCTTTGTGCTTTGCAGATGTCAAATCAGTGTCCTTTCTTAAAATCATTTTTTCCCCTCTTAAAAGCATAAATGTTAAGCACGTAGTATTAGTGTTCTTTCATAGGAAGTTCATAATTTTCAAGGATTTTAGCAAATTCAAAAACTATTTCAACATGACTTTTCGATAGCTTCTTGAATATATTAACCTAATTATGAAATTTAATTATGAAAATTACCTTTCAAATTTGGACCTAGAATCCGAATTGTGGAATGAATGAAACTGCTACAAGAATTGTAACTTATGTAAGCATATGCAGTTTCAATGAACTGTGTTTTTCCTTTGTATTCTTTACCTATAGATTTATACAATGATAGAACAGCTCACATAAAGTAGGTGCATTGTGTATTAACAAACTTTTCCATGAACTTCTCTGTCCAAAATGTCTTAGCTGCTTGATAGATTGAGGAGAAAGATGTTTCCATTTCCAATAATGTGAAAATGCTTGAAATGAGGGCTTTCAGTGTCCACAGAGAACAAAATTCATGCTTTTTTTTAAAAAAAATTTTGCTCTTGAATGATATAATATCCATAACAAAAATTTTCATCCATTTCTCAGCTGTAAATTCTCTGGATTATCAGAAAAATTACTCCTTTAATGCTGAACTCCATGTACAAGAAGAAATGCTTGCTATTTAAGATTTTAAGAGGGACATTTTTACATAATTACATAATTATGTAACAAATTTTCAAAAGCATATCTGTTGTAGGTCCATTTCTGCCTTGATACCAGACAGGACTCTGCATTACTCGGTTCTCTCTGCAGAGAATGAAGAAATAAAATTAGAAATTTCAATTCATGATTCAGCAATTTGCTATTTCTTAACATCTTTGCTACAATATTCTTCAAAGCTGAAAGTACTTTTCTCTCCCTTATGGCAACTTGGTATTATGTGTCTCCAGAAGATAATTCCTAGTCAAGTCCACTTCATGGTATGACCAGAGTAAGTCAGCTGAAAGATTCAATTTTGCACTTGGTATAAAAAATCCCAGTTAGACTTCCACGTGCTTTATTGTTGAGCCAATAGCTTGACATTGTTCAGTGACACCAATAACACAGACATGCAAAAAATAAATTTTAAAAAAATTATTTAAAAAAGGAACTTGACATATAAATTTATTTTTTTAATTATCATTGAGTAAAAATGTATCTTCTATCTTAATAATTTACTTATTTTCTATCCCATAAAATTTCAGAAGTATGCATTAATTACCTTTCTTTTGGCTATGACCATTGTTAATGCTTTGATAATAATAATAACAGCAACAATAATAATAAACAAAAATACTGACTTAATTCAGTACAAGGCACTATAATTGTTTGCCATTGAAACCCTACACAGGGAAAAGGGTTGATACAGAGTAAAACACAATAATTTACTAATTAATGTTCTGTAGTTCTCTCCAAATGCAAAACCCACACTGCCCCTAGAATCTTACAGTCTGAAAGATTATTTGCAAAGTGGCTAAAATTAGATGCAAATAGAAAGTTTAATCCACGTATGTAATGATCTGCTAAGTGACATTTCTACATATTTGCATATATATTATTTTAAGAGAACTACAGGCTTGGTTTGATTAAAATGCAGCCTTAGTGAAAAAACAGAGGAATGCCTTCTCAGACACCTTCAAAATTGTGAATGTAGCTGGGTCTTATCACACCATAATTTATTTTCAATTCTATTAAGTGCAGCAGTAAGTTTTAGCCTCATTCTTTTTCCTCCCAGAAAATATTTGAAGTAATAAATAGCTCACTGATTGGAGCTATTTTAAACTTAGCAAGTTAAATACTTAACATTCTTTTTCTATGTTCTCCAGTCATCTGGGGAAATAAGTGTTCCTTATAAAAAGAACCACACTGAAACAATTCAGATAGTTCAAAGCCTTAGGTTGCCTGCCAGAACTTGCTTTAATGTATTTGTTTTGTGAAATTTAAACAAGGGACACAATATTTATATGTGTAGCCTATCATTATGCAATTTGTCTTTTTAGAAATCATTCTTAGGGCTAGGCATTTTCAGAGCTATAAAAGTGTTTATAAATCAGATTATAAAGTGATACAGTAGATCTAAGTTTGTTTAAAGCACAGGACTGGGAGTCATAAGAACACAGACTCACTCTGACTTCACTAATGACATTATGGAAGAAATCTTTCTGCAACATTTATGTTTAAGCATTCATAGAAAAAGAAAGGCAACATCAGCAGCAGGGAGGTGGGGACACCCAAATAGATGTGTTCCCTTCAGACAACCTTATCCCTCATAAACTGCAATCAATCCTCCTCTGCAATTTCATTCACCAAGACCCACAGATTTCTTTCTAGGAAAAAACAAGAACTGAACAGCTCACTCAGTGTGGCTAATAACACTTTTATTTTCTCTCCCTTTAATTTGCTAATGAGAAAACAAATAGGACATGATAATCTGTTGTTGAAAACACTAGGATGTTGAGTCTGTCTCATATTCTTTGTTCTGTAGACTGTGACACCAACACTGGGATGTAGCAAGGATTTAAATGATTGTAAACAGGCTGTGCCTTGGGACATCTAAGCCTGCCATCCTGCTGCCCATCTGAGACTTCCTAAAGTGAGACTGACAACTCAAAAACTAGGCTTATTTGGGATTTAGAAATATTTACTGTGTTTCCACAGGTAACAACCCCATGACAGCAGCATTACTGTCAAAAATGAGGTGTGCTATAATGCACAAATCACTGTCTAGGCAAACTGCCTTTTAAAAGGGAGTCTGAATGTGCCCAGCTGTGTGCTCTGTTTTCCTAAGTGCATCAAGCAGCAACGTGTATCAAACATTTCTCTGCATCAATCTTCATATTCCCAGTGAGGGGGTCATTTGACTCATCAAGCCTCTACCATTGTAGACACATCTCCATGATGGAGAATGCTCTCCTTTCTCATTTTTAATTATCTTTGACCCTCACAAAAGCAAACGACTCTTTTATTTTCTTGGTAAAGTCATGAGTGTTCTCCTGTCTTCCTGCACATATGTTGCTTTTTCTAATTGAGGTTTAATTGGCTTTTTGTTCCCTGGATCTTCCCTCTTGAGTTCTTTAAGATGTAAATTACGTTTCCCCCCCAGCAATAGGGAACTTCCTGATCACTGTGACCTGTGAGAAGGTAACAGGGAATGGCCACTCATTAAAACACCCCTTAGCAATCACAGGTGTATCCCTCCCAGAGTCAACTTCAGTATGTCAAGCTGACTTGAGTGGTTGCTGCCTTTGATATTCCTCTGCTGCTGTTAGTACTTCCTTCCCCCACATCCTGTCACTAAAGGTCTGGGAGGCAAGAGGACAGAACTTGATATTCAGTCAGTGAAGAGAACATTGGTTGTCTTTGTTTCTGGAGGGTCATGTAGTCCTGAAAGACAGGGCTCTGCCTGAAACAAAAGCTATACATATAGGTGTTAACTTGCAGGATGTGCCCACTGCCATCTCTCTCTTTCCCAGTGACTGGCAGGCTTGGGGAGACCACAGTTTGACTCCCTGTGCTCCCTGTGTCTTAATGTCCACAGAGCCCTGTAATCATCCTTGAATGGCTCAAGATCACCCTGGCCAGTAACATCAGTACTGAAATTAATGAGTAGAATTCTTTTTCTGTGAAAAGAGAACAGTCTGTGGGCTGGAGAGTATATCAAATTTGTTCCATTACTGTGGAAAGGCAGTGCAGAGCCTTAGCACCAGTCTGCACTTGGTTGTAGCTTGATTTAGCAGTCAGTAACTGCTGCCTGACCTGTTTTAGCTTCAGCAATGGGAACTGTCTGTGGTAAAGCCCTAAGAATCCCAGGGAACCACTGTGCAAAAAAACAACAGACCCTTGGGGTAATGGGGGCTGGGGGATGCTGAGGAGCATCCTTCAAACTTCAGCTGTGAAGCAATGAAAAGAAAGCAATGCATTTTAAAAAATGAAGGAAAATAATAACATTTATGCCCAGCTTTGAGAAGAATTGTATCATTGATCTCATGCCTCTCCTGGGAAGGAGAAAGAAGAAACTCTCTTCATAAACATGACAGTCGTTACTCCAAAGAAAGCACAATGTCAATGACCCCTATGCCACATTCTCTTTTCCTGAAAAATTAAATTTTTGTCCTTAGGATTCAGGGGCTCATCAGGAAGGCCAATATAGGTGTCAGTAGAACAGTGGTTTAGTGTAATAAATTTACCTGTATTATTTAACACAGCTATTCTGTGGACTAGGAGTTTTAGTTTGGACTAGGAGTGTCAGTATTACACAATTTGTACTTCTAAATTGTTAAAACAAAAATAGGAATAACAATTAATTCTTAGATTCCCCTTAGACCCGTATCTATGATGTGTTCCACTTATCAACAAGATGCAGAGCAGTGTGTCCTGTTCTGATTTATCACTGTTATCACACTGGGTCTGGCAGCCCCATGCAGTGACTGGGCCCACTGTGAGCACGCCTCTGCACCAGCTGTGGATTATCATTTTTTATCTTATTATAAGAAGTATTTCTGGATAATTCTATTCTGGGTAACAAGTCTGATTAATCTGCCTGAGCCAAGCAGTCTGCTTCACTAAGTGTATGAACTTTCAGTGAATAACACTTAATTGTGTGAGCTTCTGCATGATATAACAAACTGAGGGAAAAGTGTCTTTCAAAATCTTCTCCAAGGTATAATTTTTCTGTAGAAGTTTAAGCTACTTGAGTGTAAGATAAATCTATCATACTTCTAATTTCAATGGCATATACAGAATGGTAATCTAAAGGCAGTCACTTGTGTTGTGCTAATGCAGCCTGACCTGGAAATAGTAAAGGAGATTGTTCATAATGATGATTTTGCTAAAGATACATTAACATTAGTAACAAGATTTTCTTTCAGACCTATTCAAGTAGACTATCACCTCTGAGTGAGTATACCTATACTGTTTCTCCAGTGGTGAAGAAACAAACTGGTGTGTGTTTTATATGATGGAAATGCATAAACACCGATATGCACACGCAGGTGTGTGTATGGTTCCAATACAGAACATGAAATTTTCTGAAAAAATCCTTTAAAATAAAACACTGTAGGGAAGCAAGACAATATCTGTATCATAGAGTGTGATTCATGCTGAATGCTTACTAATGCTTGCTTCTTCTGAAAAAAATGCTTAAATAGACTTACAAAATCATGTTCTATTTTTCATAAAGTCAATTAATTCTCTTGTGTTTTACGAGTTTAATCCCAGTTAGAAACTTAATACCACAGTTGCTCATTTAATCTCCCTCTTCCTGGTGGCATGGAAAGGAGGATCTGGAAAAAGTTAAAAACTGTGAGTTGAAATAAGAACAGTTTTATAGTTGAAATAAATAAATAAATTAATAATAATAATAATAATGACAAGGGAGTAAATCTCAAGGAAGAAAATCAATGCTTAGTAAAATTACTCATCAGCTGCTGACCAATGCCCAGCCCATCCTGAGCTGTCATTGGCAGCTCCTGAGAATTTCCCCACATCCTGAGCATGACATTCCATGGTATGGAATATCCCTTTGGCCAGTTCAGGTCAGCTGTCCTGGCCATTCTCCCTCACAGATTTTTGTGCACTTCCTCTCTGGCAGAGCCTGGGACACTGAAAATTCCTTGACTTGGGGTAAGCACTGCTTGGCAACAACCAGATATCAGTGTGTTATCAACATCAGTGTCATACTGAATCCAGAACTGTACCCAGCTACTGAGAAGAAAATTAACTCTTTCCCAGCTCAGACTAAGACACTGATTTAACTCAAATAACATAAGAATCTTAAAACCTGAAATTTCTTAAAGTGCATTCTAGAAGAGGTGTGTAGTTCTTATGAGAAATGAACTTTTTAATATATTAAAAACTGCAGCATAGGATGTGTTTTAAAATAAATATTGCCCAGAAGTCTAAGCAAAGATTTGCATTTGGTGGATTTTACATAATGAAGTTCCCCAGACACTGAAGTTTTATTTCTCACACACTCTTATATGGCACCTTGCTATTAACAGATGAGCTTATCTTGAAGATCTTGCATTCACACCTCTCTCACAGAACACTTTCATGTATATTTTTGTGTAAAGCTCATTCAAGTTTGTTCACATACATCACATCCTTCAACATTTTGTATTTTATGAAAAATATAGCCATTAGAGGCATTTTAAGGCATGGAAGTACCTCTATGAATTCAAACTGGTTTGTTTGTTTTTCTACATTCTTGATTTTCCTAAATTCCTATATGTCAGTGCAAGTCCTTGAAAGTGTTTGAGTGTATTTACACTAAGACACTAGCTGGAAGAAAATTAGGTACATCTCAGCAACTTAGGGGGCACGATAGTACAATCTGGACTAAAGAGACATCTGTCCATCTTAATGATGAAACAAATATAATTGCATACATAGATGGAATGGATGAACTATCTGACATGACATAATTTCTGGATGTTTATGTATATTATGCTTCTTGCATAAAGAACAAGCTGTCTGTTTATTCGTTTCTGTGCTGGAGGCGGCGCTTCCCTTAGCAGGGGTGACTGACTTGATACAGAGACATTACTGAACTTCTTTTGCCTGTACTTCAGTATATGAGCCTGAAGGGAAATCAATATTCCCTTTTTAACCTCAACATTGGGTTATAAACTTCAGGAGTCCAGGAACTGACTCATGAGTCCTTTAATGTTGCCTTTTTCTGTAAGCTGTGTTACTGAGTAAAGGGTCAGTAAGTTCTGAAACTAGTGTTTGGGGCCCATGGAGATCCTGACTCCAACTCAGGTGTTTCCCAAGTAGGTACAAAGATGAACTAATTTTTTTAAAGTTAGATGGCCTTTTGAAAGTCTCAAGAATAATCAAAGAGTAGCTAGTTCAACCACATGATGAATGAAAACAGATTTCTTGTACCTGAACCTGGGCTGTCATCCTTAATGAATTCTTAATGTAGCCAGAAAGACAGCTAGGAGTGTATCAGTGCAGAGAATGACTTGTACACATCAGTGCTGGTGCATCTGGTGCAGCAACAAACTTATACACAAATAAAGCTGAAAAAGGGAAAGCTGGACTAAAAACACAACCTGAGCTGCCTCTGAGTCATGGACTTTTGCTAACTTTGGGCTAAAAATTAGCATTTGTCATCTTATCCACGCTTATGAAAGCCTCAGTAACTTTTAAGATGAATAAAGAGCTTTCACTTCAAAATGGATTTCAATATGAGAGGGATAAGAAATACATAATGCAAATAAAAGGGTGTCTGGGAGTCAGTTAGGTCTATGACTCTAACACAATAAATAATATTTGTTAGCCAAGAACTTTCAAAAGAGTTTTAAGCATTCCCTGTACAATACAAGCTACAGATTTGGTACCCTCAGAGTGTCAGTAGAGATTTGGCTTTAAACAATGCAGGATATTAAGCTTGGAACATCAATATGTGTCAGAGTTACACTTTGCAAGACAGAGGATATATGATTCTTATTGCCATAATGATTAGAGGTGTAAGAGTTTTAATATCCAAGCTGTATTAACCTGCTTCTGACAGCTACCAAGAAACTTGTGTCCTACAGAGAACAAAACAGGCACCTTATTAATCAAGTTTTTCAGAGAAAACCTGCTCTCAGCTCTGCAGAAGTCAGTGTACACTCAAATAGTTTCTTCTGCTTGTGAAAGGACTAGGGTGCCAGCTACCTGAAAAATACGTGAATACTGCTCAGTGGACACTGTGCAGTTAAGGGTGTCCCAAAATATTTTCAAATAACATATAAGTTAAATTAGGCGTGAGAAGGAAAATTATATAAGGGACTAAATTAACTCATGGGAATCAACATACACAGTTTTCATGGTTAAAAAACCAAAGTACC
Organism: Urocynchramus pylzowi; assembly: GCA_013397555.1. Classification (NCBI taxonomy): domain Eukaryota; kingdom Metazoa; phylum Chordata; class Aves; order Passeriformes; family Fringillidae; genus Urocynchramus; species Urocynchramus pylzowi. Next base: position 3,176,088 of record VZRH01003699.1, read on the forward strand.
TCTCCATGCTATGGGAAATAAACAAAGAACTTGTGAGAAGGAAGGGAAACAAGGCTGCAGTACAGGAACAACTAGTCAGGGAATTAGGATACATTTATATAAAAAATCCATAAGCAAATCACAGACTTTAAAAAATCATATTTGTTTCATTATTTGACAAAATGAAGGAAGGTACCTACCTTCATTCAGGACGGTGGTGCTGGAGCCAACTACCCACTGGCAGAAACTGCAGGAATAATATCTGCATCAAATTCTATCTGATAAAACTTCTCCCTTGTTCTTTGTTCCTGCCTAGGACAAGTTCTGCCCTTTGATGAAGGTGAAAAAGATGATTTTGAGCAAGGGGTGGTACAGGAAGAAGTTGAGGAATGTGGTTTCACTGCATATTCTCCATGCAAGTAAGAAGGAAGAAGAAAGAAAAAAAAAGAAAAAAAGAACATTTTATTATTTGAGAGTAAAGAGGTATCTGATCTGGAATTAATTTTGCCTTTTCCCTAATTTTCCATTTAGATTTTATTTGATCTTCCATATTGTTACATAGAAATAAAAAATTTAAGTTAATTTGGTAAATCTCAGTGAAATCTAGCACAATTTCTCTATCATTTGAATTCTCCATGGCCTAGTGGAACTTTTTCTACTTTTGACTGAAGTGAGTGTATTTCCAAACTGTGCATCCCTCCTGTTACAGCATTTCAGTCTTTTCAGAATGAGAGATGATGCAATAATTTTGGATTTTAGAATTGCTTTCAAAGTCCTTGAAAATCACAGGATGAAAAAGCAGGTGACAATATTTTTTCCTGGAGATCTCAGGCTCAAGATTCTTGTTGGTGAATAGATCTACAAGCTACTAACCATCATTCTGTATATTGAGACTCAGGAACAACTGATACTCTATGCATGTTTTCTTCATTTAGACCTGAAATTAAAGCTTTATATTTCAGGCAGACTCCATTGTCTGAATTGTTTTAGTAAGCACAAATCCTAGTTTAGTCTTTGATACCTATCTTCAATAGCATATTAATTTGATATTTTACTAGTTTGCTAAATTATCAGTCCAAGTTGTGTGAGGGAACAACCCAGACATCTACTTGTCTTTGTTAGTCTGAAGCTCCTTATCACCAGTTAAAAAAGGTGATAGGGACAGAATTCCTAACTCTTAGAATTGCCACAGATTTGGATAGAAACTTTCAAATCAGATAGTACAGACAGAAGGTATTTGTCTTGCAAACAAAAATCTTTAAGAAGTCTCGTCGTTACAAAAAATTGAGTCAGAAGAGGTATTCCAGGTCCCTGGCACAAAAATGAAGACTTGCCAAAACCCACATAACTTGAAAATAGTAATTTTTTAATTAAAGTAGCAGAAAATGCAAATGAACTTCAAATGGTGGCATTATCTACTATTAAAAGATCTATAACAAGCAACTTTCAAACCAGCATGAAACCTAATTATAGAATAACTTTGCTGTAGCTACATCTATTTATATCTGTTCAAGCTCAGAAGCAAATAATCCAGGCTTTCCTATAACATCAGCAGGTTCCTGACCCTTCTTGATGACACTTATCAAGGAATTTACTGCATTCTGAAGACTGATGCTTCTGGTATTGAGTTCTATGACAAAGCTTCAGTTTACTCCATTGTGAAAAAAACTACAAATAATGTCAAATATGTGATTGATTATGTAGGAATCCTTTTTTCCATGTGCATTTCCCTCCTGCACTGGCTTTTTCTCTTCAGGAGAAGAGAAAGGCTGAAGTCACTCTTTCTGTGCAGTAGTAGGGGCAGCAGCAATGGGCAAGCTGCAGGCATGTTTACCACCAATTTATCTCCATTTGCAATTTCACTGGATGTAGCTGTCCTCCTGTAAGATACCCATCACACCCCTTATCTCACTGGGGCATTGTCTCTTAAGATTATCTTCTTATTTGAGATGAAAATATGTACTTATTTGAATTAGTATAAACCCTTCACATCCAGCACTACTGGACCACAAAAAAATTTATTAAAAAATGTGGGATACTGAATCATCACACTCTTCAGGAACCTATCTCCACTCAGAATTTATTATAATGGAGTTGCAGAAGACATAGAATTTAATTAGTAGTAGCTATTAAAATGTATTCAATCCGAAGTCTCCGATATCCATCTTTCTGTCATTGCCTGGACATTTCACTCATATACTTATGATTCACAGATATATTGTTAATATGGTTAATATAGAGTTGTGGATCATATAAAATGGTGGCATTTGCAGTGTTTTGCATTTTTCATAAAAAAATATAGGGCAAGGGGCTCAGATTGCATAAAGCTTGCATGCAAATCAACCGTATATAAAATTTGAGAAAAATGTGACAGTTTGTTTTCTTATTTATTACTGCTCTTGTTGCAAGAAAGGTGGATGCTTCAGGAACAAGAAGACCCATGGCAAAAGACAACAAGATTTCAATTTTGAGTTTATTGTGGTACTGATCCTGCCAGAAATGATGGTGAGGGGAAGAGGATAACAAAATTTGCTTCTGAAAAAAGAAAGACTGTCATTTTACAGGCTACTGCTATTTTTCCGAACCTTTAATGTCGAATGCAGGTCCTCTTAAATTATTGTTATGGTCTAGAATTGTTCAGGCACTCAAGAAACTAGCTGGAATTTGAATTGCAATAGTCATTTAAGACCTTTGTTTCTAGAGCAGTGACACACCACTGTAAAATGTAAAATAACACTTTCTGGCCCAAACAGTAGTTAATTGATGTAAATTAGAAGAATTGATCCAACTTTCACTCCTCCCTAGAAGTTAATTTATTTACTTCAAGCCAAGCAGTTTAGCACCATTTTCTTAGAATTTTAACCACTTGAATTCAGGGTCAGACACATTTTTATACATACTGGATATTTTTTAATTCTCTCAGTTGGAAATGGTAGCCTCTGACTAGTCCAACATAAGCTTCTTTCCTAGTTTCCTACTCTCTGGCTTAGACAGACAGTAACAATCTCCATATAAATTCTTTTTTTGGAGCTTACAGAGAAGCTTGTTAATGTGACAAGTCACCTGAAAATTTGGTTTTTCAATGCTCAGTTTCTGTTTAAAATTTGCCTACTGCAACCATTCATACTACAGATGATCCCTGTCTTATTGACTTCATGAACTACTTGTGTTTATTTTGTTGTTTGCACATTGATTCTACTGTTGCTTTTCAAAGCTAAGTAATTTATTTATTTGAATTGTAAACACACTTTTCAATTTACCCTTCAGGAATAATAGCATGTACTTTTACACTACTTCCTTGCCTTCCTTGTTTTTCCCCACTTCAGTAATCATCCTTATATTAATATTTTCAAAATTATGAAATTTGTTTCAGATTTTACAGGTTACTGTGAATCTCTTGAGCTGAATACATAATCATTTGTGAAAGTCTATGTTCATGACATTTCTTATCTTTGCTTGTTACATAACGTTGATTTTATTTGTCTTATATTTTTCTGCACAGAATAGTAGTTGTGATGAGTTTCTGTGCCAATGTCCCATGATAAGACAGCACAATAATTTGCTGTATCAAGGCTGTGTGAGTGAGATTGTCTCTCACTTCTCAATAGTGGGTTTCTGTAGCTCAGAATGAGATTAAAATCTTCTGAGAACAACAGCTAAATTAGTATTGCAGGGATTTAAAGTGTTGGGTTTGTTTAGTCCTAATGCCTTAAGACTTTAACAAGAAGCTTTCTGTGACTATAATCAGCATTGAACACTAACAGTATGGTCAGTGGATGAGCAGATAGTCACAGAGGAATTGGATGGCCTCTCCAGGCCTTGAAAAATGTACCTTTGAAGCATATGCTTACCATTGTCATGGAAAATGTAAAAAAACAAAAAACAGGACTAATTACCTTGCACCATCACCCTCTGATTTTGCAACTATCACAGTGTTAAAGTCATTGGGGGAAGAAACTCTTAAATTATGAAAATATTCTAAACATGTTTAGATTCTATTTTTTAAGTTGTGTTATCTTGCACAAGAGATATCTGTTTATCACACTACTGCTTTCTTTGGGAAGGTTCATTGAAGAGCATCATATTTGACTTTTATGAGGTCATAATATTTTACATGGTAGACCTGAGCAAATAGTAGTTTATTCATGCAGAATAGTGATATAGAAGGATCAAAGGTATGTGGGCAGAATATATTTGTGTGTTTAGAAACGGATTCATTTTCAGGCAAAACACATGATTTCTCAGCTGCTCTTCACTTATGAGAATTTGAAAATACTTACAAAACTGCAGATTTTTGCAAATTTTTGCAGCAGCCTGGGAACAAAACAGAGATCACTGCTACTTCCAGCAGGATCCATCTTTACTACACACACTCCAGTATTTATGTTTTTACTATGGGAAAATTTAAAGGATGTCTTGGGAATGTGCAGAAGAAAAGACAGAAGAGCGACACCACCAAACTGCCCTTATCTGCCATTCACTCAAACACACCACCTCCCAGCATTCTGGTAGGCAAAGGGAAAACATTCACACTGCTGCTTATTGCTGCAGTCATTCCTCTGGTATGCACCTTTCCCAAGTGAACAGAGTTTTTATCAAAGCTAAGACAAGTGTGACATGTTGCCCTTCTACACAGGACTCTTGTTAAGGCCAGGATGGCTGCCACAGGCCACTGCTTCTACATTTTTCACTGGAAAAATTACATTTCTGCACCACATCTCCCAGATTAATTACCACAGGATAGGGTGGGTTTGACGGGGCCTTCATGTTCCTTTTACCACCTTTCAGCTCACCATTTGGTAAAATGAAAGTGTCCTAACAGTTCTGTGCTTTCCACAACATCAGAGGATGATATATGATACCTCAAAGCCTAGGCAAAGAAACAGATTGTGAAAAAGGTATATTTTCCTGTATCTGCACTGCAAATGTGGCAGACAAGTATACTTACCTCAGCACAGCTCTCTAGTATCTTCTGCCTGAAGTCTTATTCACTAATTGGTCTCTCTGAGGGGCCAAGATGAAGGAAGATCAAGGCTTTTTTGAGTATTCAAAATCTGTAACAGCAACTGTTACATATAAGTAAAACCTTATAAAATAAGGGTCTTGTTACCCTTATAAAATCATGGCTCAGGCCTGCTGCTTTGACTAAGCATTAAAGGACTGGCAAAGTGACTCAGCTGAATTGGGAGTAGAAAAGCAAGGCATATGACCATCACGTGCTCACATCGTGGTTTATGGTGGTTGGTTGAATCATACTTGTTATATGTAAATGGAATGTAACTGGTAATGGGCTAACTGCTTGAAAAGACCTGGCCTTTGCAATAAAGCAGCTCTCCTTTGCACCTGCCTGGGGACTCTGCATTGCTTTGCTTCGTACAAGCAACAACAAAGTGATTCGTGATCAATGCAGCACCTTGAGTGCTTCACATGAGTTATGCACCTACACCTGCACAGCCAAGGGTGCTGTTATCCTCAGCTGTTAGGAATTCATGATGACAAAATTCTCCTGATTTTTCAACATTTCAAGCAAAGTTTTTCAAACATAAAATTGTGACTAAGTTTATAACCAGCAGCTTGTAAAAAGTGCCTTCTTTTCTTTCCATCTACCTATAAAGATGCTGGGGAATGACAGAAGATGAGTTGGTTACAGCCAGGACAAGCTGAAAAGTCACATAAATCACCACTTATATTTACAGCTTTATTTTAACTGTAATGGGATTTTTGATGTAACTCTCAGATCTTTCTTTCCATAACATTTTTGATCCCTTTTTTATGAAACTGATGAGACCTTTCTCAGTTTCCCTTGTCCTTTCATTGTAATGATAAACTATAGATTGATGAAAATAAAATATTTTTACACTCTCTGCTGTGCTCACTGCAACAATTTGAATGCTGTCTCTTCTGAGAGGAAGAAAAGCTTTGTGACTGGTTAATAGGGAAATTGTATTGAAATCTGTTGTGTTTACTAATCTTCATGCTCTAGTTACACCAGGTTTCACTTTGGAATTAAAACAAATCAAATAGCCATTTTGTTGAATCTCTGCTATAGCTATAATAAGCAAAGCATGCAAAAAGTTAGGGAAATAATTTTAGTATTATTTATATGTTCTTCATGCTAAGCTAGTTTCTGTTCTTTGTTACTGAACTCTCTCAAAAAAGATTGATGAAATTTCTTAGCGTTATACATTACTCCGTGGTCTTTCAGTACGCTTGCAGTTCTAGCAAGTTTCTACATGCTGCCACTAAGAAATGTGATGTCATTTTTACTGAATTTTCTCTGAAGTAAGCAAGACCACGTTTGTATAAAACAAAGTCCACATACCCCCTGCCTCAGCAAGCTTCTTTTTGCACTGTAAACAGCTGGCGGTAGCAAGAAAGAAAATGAAATTTATTAATAAATAAACAATAGAAAAAAGCATATTTGCAGAAATTATTAAATACAATGCTGGAAAATGAACCAAATTAGTGTCTTGCTCTCTTCAGGTGACTCTGCTACAGGAGTTTCAGCTGGCATGTGCAAGCCTCACACCCTGCTCAGTAATGCCACAATCAGTATGGTACGAATGGCTCTCCTTGCTCAAAAATTCTTGTAGCCATTCCAAGAGCCATGATAAACTTAGCTCTATTTGCTAATAAATTCATAAACCTCCATTGGCTTTACCACCATTTTAAGAGCTCTGCCTCAACATCAGCTTTCTAAGATATGTCTTCAATGGTCCTTTCCCCTGGAAAAATTCTTATTTGCAGCTGACAGAATGGTGAAGTTTTGCTATCCCTTGATCAGAAATTTTATTCAGCTATGATGTTACTGACTTTAAAGTTCACTGAAAATATCCCAGATTTGGAAGCAGAGGTGGGTTTGGGTATTTTTTACTTTTTTTCTTCTTTCTTTTAATTTTCATTTTACTTCAACCCACAAAATTTCAGTGGAATTCAGCAATTCCAGTGAAGGCAAATCCCCTTAGGAGACATAAAGCCATATTCCCCAGTCCAATGCCTGTTCCAGACCTCATCACTGTAGAATTTAAAATGGAAATTCTGGAGTGTCACCATACCTCTTCTAGGAATTCATCTGCGTCAACTTAATGTCTTTTATTTTCTCACCTAATATTAAGGTGTTTTGTTGATTAAAATCTACTGCATTTTACATATCAATGAAGTAACCATTTAGAGAAATCTCAGACATATTTCCTGTGTATAATTAGTGGCTTTATCTCTGCCATATTTTGAAATATACTTCAATATTCTGTTGAGAGATGTTTTAAGACAGCTTCTCATTGGTACTTTTGTTTTTGTTATGTCTTGCTATAATGAGGAATAACCTAATTCATGTTTGCTCATTTTTGATTTTTTTAGGATGCTTTGATATGATTATAAGCGTTGCAGTCGGAGTTCTAATATATCGCTATGAAGCACTTACTATTTTCTTAAGAACTGTGGGGGTGTTAAATAGGCTTATAATTATTAGTGAGTTTTGGTTTTAAAATTTATTTATCACATAGAATAGTAAATAAAAAAAGCTAAAAACATTATTTAAAAATCAATCACTACTATACAGATTATTTATACTATATTAATGTATATGACACACATATTTCAGCTGAACAAAGCCTGAGTTTCTAATCCTTTTACATGCAGCTGAGCATAGCTTAGACTGATTTTTGTCTAAACTTTTTTGTTCTTTGAGGGAAGGTACTTTTCATATCTCAGGCACACTGTGCCACAATAAGACATCACTTTACAGGTGTAGAGATGATAGAATGAGTCACTCTTGGAAAAGTTGTACCATGTCAGGCTAGAAGGAAAGAGAAAAGGCAATGTACACTTCTGAACATCTCTTCAGCCTCCTGGAACTAGCCTCCTGAGATTTGTGTATTTAGAGATACTAATAATTTTTTTCAAGTTCTTTTCCTTCCAGTCTTTTTTCCATCCCCTGGAATGTTTCCCTACTTTGCCTTGTACTAACTTTACGTGTGATAGCCACAAAAACATATCAAAAGACCTTTCAGTTTTCTTAATGCTGTTCAATTCTCAAAAATCAATCAAGGAGAATGTTGATTATCCACATGTATGTAATCTGCTCTTTAAAAAAAGAAATTTGAATTGGAGGAGTTAGTCTGCTGCTCATCTTGCAACATCATCAGTTTTACCACCATTAGTGCTGTGATTGTTTGAACTGATGATCTTAGGACTTTTGTCACGGCTCCCTAAGGGGTTATGTTGGAAAACTAGTTAGAATATTTTGTATGACTCAAATCTCACTGTCAGGAAAAAAGGTGGAACAATACAGTTTGCTTTATGCATTGCTTATGTTTCAATTAGTATCAACAACTTTTTGGGTTTTCTTTTACAAAACAAATTTTAATTTAAAAATACCAGCTTAATTGAACCTGAAGTGCTTAGTATGAAACAATCTGGGTTTCATTTCACTGGGAAAGGTCTGTTGAAGGTACTATGAAGCATGAGATCTTTTGTTAAGACAGTTAGGAAAACTGACTATGTCATACATCTGCAATACTAATTCTTTATGAGTACTTGTCTTCAATAAATTATAGTTTTCTACTGTGAAATACCTCTTTTCAGTGTTATTCAACATAAGTTACTTACTGGAGAGCATTCATTTAAAGAATACTCATGAGATTATTTATTCTACCAGAGGGCAAAACTCCACTCTTAACAATTCCTATTTTTAATCAAAATATATTATGCCAGATCAACATTTAGCTGAAATATTAACCATTGTTTCTTCTTCCACTTATGCTCTAGGATACAAACTGGCAACATAATTAAACTTATTTGATCTATGATATGGAAGGAAGTAAAAAGACCTGAAAAAAAAGTAATCTACTGTCCCAAAAAACTTTTCCATCTTTGACTGAGTTAAATTAATCATTTTAGTGAGGCTAATCCATAAATTATCATAAAAAAATTATTGTTCAGTTAGAGCTGTGCATTACTGTGCATTACATTGCACAAGTACACCTAATAAGTGGGAGCACATTCACTTTCTAGATACTCAGAGGCCAAACACACTATTATTTTGGCTTTATTGTCAGGACTCCTGTTCAACTTGATGAGAAAAATCTTTTCCATTTTCCACTGGCCACAGTCTTCTCCTGGCTCACTGGTAATAGCTGTGGCATTATGCCAAGGAAACTTTCAAGTTAAATGTGATTCCCATGTTCCATTGAAGGAAGTTCCATTTCACAAAGAAGAAAGTTTCTGAGTTTTTCTCCCTCTAGAAATTATTCAGCCCAAGAGCAAGGCAACCCCCAAATTTCTACATTGTCAAGTAATAGCTAAAATAGCATGACTTATTTTTCTACATATACTTCTAACTTTAAGGAAAGTAAGTTGCAGTGAGTATTTAAAGATCAGTCCCTTAATACCAGTCAAAATAGAGCCTTTTTCTCTTAAAATGTTTATATCTGGCAGTTAAAATAGTGAGCTTCATGTGCTTCATTTCCAGAGTGCTGGAATATTTCCTTCTAAGAGGCATCTGCTAAAACATTTTCTATCAAGAAGAAAGGAAAACCTCTGTTCCAGCCAATTATTTCCCATCCCTCTTATTTTGATCATCTCCAGCATCATATGGAAGCCATCACTTTTAGAAAGTTAAAATCATATTTGTACCAGACAAACTGACTCCAAATATGGATTTTATTTTTGGACACCACTACATTTGACATGATCACTATAATAAGCTATTTCTTATATTTAAATTGCAAACAATTCTGTGGTAATTATAATACAACATATTCTCCATCATATGTCTGCCTGACTTGGGTAGTTTTCAGGATAACAATTGTCCAAAAAGCTCTGGTGCAGTGTGAAAAAGTCAAACAGATGGAAAGTTTTTGTTTATTTTAGTGTATTTCTAACTTTAATTTCACTAAAACATGGGGCAACAGAAAGTTTAAAACGTGTTAAATGCCTAGTAACAAGGGCATACAACTCATTTAAACTCCTGGTGAGGCAATGGACACAAAGTTATGGTAACATCAATTGTACAGGAAAGAAATTAGATCTTTTTAAGAAACCTGAAATCATCTCATTGAGCATTTACTGCTTACAGTATGAAACAATAGAAATGAAAACTTTTAATTAAGAGTCTGCCCATTTAACATACCAGTAAAACAAGTACTTGAATATGAAATTTTGGGTAATTTCACACTTATATCTGTGACAAATCAGGTTGATTTGTCTCAAGGTAATAGAATTAACTTTGCAGCTATCCTAGGTTGGTAAAATATTTCACACTTCACTTTTCTTTCACATGTATTCAAAGATTTTTTTTTTTTCTTTTCTACATAGAAACCTGTGATGCACTTAGTCACCTGAAGTATTTTAGGGTTTTAACTCCGAATCTGACTGACTTATTGTCTGACTTTGGTGTACATGAATTTAATATTTCAGACAGTTCAAATATTACCAAACAAAATTACCACCCAAAAAAGGATCTTAATGAGCATCAAATGCTCAGCCGGAATGTCATTTCTCTGTTAATTGTTTAAGGACAAACAGAAAAATCAGCTGGGCTTAAACTGCTCAGGTCTGGATCAATAAACAGCAGATAAACTATATTAGTATTACAACTTTATGAAATGGGAATGCGGGTTGAGATAAAATATTCTGAAGAGAATTACTAAAAAGCTAATATTTTACATATATAGCAATAAGAATAATAGGTTAATTGCTTCTTAAATATTTGAATTTTTTTTTTCCTCATTTAAAATTTTTACCTGACTAAAATGGAAATATTACAGTTATACACTTCATGAATTTAAGCAGAAATCAAATATAGACTAAATAAAACTGCTATTTCTATTTACCAAGAGGCATTTAAGATCAGCAGAGTTTGAAGTGTTGGGACTAAATAGGGCAATATATGTGGGAAATAGAAGATCTTACTGAAGTGCAAAAAGGCAAATGTCTCTGAGTCTTCTCTGAGAAGACCAGACTAAAATTTAATTTATTACTAGCAAGACTAGAAAAGAGATACTAGATAAATTTTCCTGATTAAATGACTGTTAGTGTAGGTTTCTTGTTTCCTAACTGTGTTACATGAGAGATAAAAACGGTAATGGGCAGGTCAAGGAAACAGCTATAAACTTCTCCTGCCCAGTTATTAATTCTGAATAATTTTAGTAGTGTTGATAAAAGTTATTAAAAATGGATGTATTTACTGAATTCCTGTACTTTTTGAGTAAATTAGTATAAGCCTAACATGCTACTTTACTACTGCTTAGCAAGGCCGAGGTTTTGATGGTGTTTGTAATAGCTTTGACAACCTGAAGGATACGAAGGCAGAAAAGTCTTGTGTTTTCCCTGAAGCACTGGATGGAAGGAAGGGACAGGGAGGTATATGTGGAAATAAATTAGGTTGGCAGGCTCTCAGGGGATAGTTTTTTTACAGTGTATGATGTATTTTATGTCCTAGTAGTGTTCTCCATCTGTTTGTTCAATGTACATACACTTAGGTAGAGAATGTTTTAAGACATCTCTTCGATGTATATGTAATTGAGAGGGAGGTTTATTTTGCAGATGGTTTGCAGAACTTAAGGATAGTTCAACTACATTAATACTTCAGATTTATTTCCTACTGTACTCTAGTCTCCAGGCAAGAAAAATCAATAAGGTTTGGAGCCTTGTTAGGATTTTGGAGGAAAACAGTCCTGCCTACCATTTCCCATCACAAATAACAATGCTGTGTTTTGAACTTACTCTTGCTGCCCAAGTTTCTTACTCCTAATTAGAACATGCAGTGTGTCTGAAAATTTCTTACAAGAGGAAGAAAGTGTCCATAATGGACAGGCCAGACTCTGCCTTGTTATCACTCAGCAGAAAGCCAGTAGCATGTCTTTTAGACAGAAGTGGATGTTTTAGTTCTCTAACTCATACCAGTGTTTCAACTGGAAAGTTAAAATGGGAATGGTGTAAGTTCTAGCTGCTGGCTAGAAGTAACTGACTACATCTGAAAACATGAAATATAGAACCACAGCTAAGTTTTGAAAGTGAACTTCCTGAAAATTTTGGTTTTGAATTCATTTCACACAGAACAAAATATAAAGTGAAAAACTAGACTAAAATATTGATGGAGGAAAGGAAAGAAGCAATTTAAATGAAATATATTTCTTTTATTTCTACATCAGAAACATGAGGTTTTCTCTCATATTCTGACACCAGAATATAGGTTCGAGCTTTCCCACTTCATAGAAGAACAATGGCCATAGAATGGGATATTTGTATCTAAGAAATAAGCTGAAATACATTAAGCTAAAAAGGCAATTCAGAAATATAATTCAGAGTCACATGCTACAACCACTGCATAGAAAGCGGAATACATGCAAACATTTCTACAGAGAAGAGCTTCAAACAAACTTTGTTGAGAATAAAAATACAAATAAATTAGAAACAGAAACATTAGGCATTCACATGACTGAATGGGCCACATTATTGATTCTTGAGACCTTAGAGCCTCTGATTTTAGAGCACATTTGCAAAAGGCTTTTCTTAAACTTGGGTATCCATGAATATTGGCATAGTTTTGAAAGAACCCACAGGCATAAATCCAAGTACATTCTACATTACTATCTTTTCATGTTTTGTCTCTCAATTCAGTTCAAATTAAGTTTTATTGTAGCTTTTGTTAGTGCTCAGAAGTACCAGCCAAATTATGCCAAATGTTTTCCAAAGATAATTTCGCTCTCTTCTATACATTCAACTACTATATGTTGATCCTAACTGTAACTATTGCAGTGCCCAAGTGTTATTTTGATCTCAAATTGCTGAAGATTTTGTGGTCCTCAAGTACAAAAAGTCATGTGGTGATTTCTAATTGCAACTTTGAATTTCATCTAGTGCAAGAAAGAAAATAAGTTTGTTATAATACATTGAAGTAATAAGCTTATTTTACACATTTGTATATTTAACTGATTTAAACTGCTAGAATTTGTTCATGATTATCTAATTAATTTCAAATGTAAAGATAACATTGCTGTCAAACTATGCTGACTTAATTTTCAACATGCTTTTAAGACAGAAGTAAATGAACCTCAAGCTGTTCACTGTTGTGCTTCAGTAACTGTATACTGACACATTTCAGCAAATAGTACAGACATTTTCTGTTTTATGTATGTGACAAATATATCTGTGTTCAACTCATGTATGGCTTTGTTTAAAAGGAGTAGAGGTTTTACAGAACAAAAAATGCATAAATAGAATTAGTCCTATCGAAAAAAATATAGTTGAATAATTAAATTGGATTTCACCTTCCAATTTGCTATTTCTGTGCACATTTAATTATTTCATTTCACAAAATATGACTTTTAATTCATTTTTAACCTTTAATTTATTTACAGAAAAATTCCCAGGAGAGAAATTTGTTCTGACAGACTAATATTAAATAATGTTCCAACAATGGATTTTTTAAATAGAATTATTATATCAGATGGTCAAGTTCAGATTATGCATGTCTGCAACTAATTAAAATACCCTGGAAAATATATTCTGTAATTTAATAAATGCAGTTGTGTGCCAAAGTTTCAAAAATCTATCAGATTCTTAAATAAATACTAACACTTTTGTCGTAGAACAATTTTGCATTTGCAGCTAACAGTCAGTCCTGTAGAAAGGTCTGAAATCTCATTTAAACAGACACCCTTAAATTCTGTAAGAGAGACTCAGATCACAATTATAGCACTACATGTCCAACATAACTCCATTGTCTTCTACTGGATTTTTTCCAAGGAGACTGACATCAGAGTCAGGCTGGCTGGTTTTCTCTGATAGTCTGGCAGTGTTAAGCTCCCCTGATGTTTACTGCTGGCTCCTGCAGTACTTCAGAAATTCTGACAGTATCTTTAGGAGGGTAATAAATGCAGGGGCTTGACCTGTTCTCAAGTTTTGTAGAGGCTGGTACACTATGGGAAGCAGAGTTGTCTGGTGTCTTTGTGCTACAGAATGTAGGTGTGTTTCTCAGCTAAGTACTGAAGAATGATACATTTATTTTTCGTGTGCTCTGAACCTTCATTAATCTGCTGATGACAGTCCATGATAACCAGTTAGCTGAATAGTGATGAGCAATGATGATAGATATTTTCCCATAAGATTCAATCTGCTGAAAATAACATGAATTTGTCTTAATTCATGTCTCCTTTTCCATCTCCTTTCAAAATGGAAAATAGTCCTTTGAACAGGATGCACTCTTTCTTACGGAATTTCAGTAATTTCATTTAATAGTTCGTTTGAGTATGTGATTTGATGTCAGTTGCAGTATTTGAAGTATATTCTGTGGCATTTTACAAGCTATTTAACAATGTGGTTGAAAAAATCTTAATCAATTAGTTTACTCAATTAATTTCTGATTATTAGCCAGACACCTTATCAACTGTATCAAACTTTATTCCAATTCACTAGAGAATACTCAGCAGTAGAGAATACTCACTCTGTGACCTAAGTTGAGACCAAGTTTCACATTTCCTGACACTTTTTCATGCTTTTTTACAATGGATTTCTGTGCTTGTGCTGTTTGCTGACTTGTTCATGGAATGCATCTGAAAAGAGCGATATAAATTAATATTACACTTTAAAATAGGAATTGTGATATAGGATTGTCTACCATGCCATTCATGAATATTAAAAGTGTCCTAGACAGAAAAATAAAAGAAAAAGAAATATAAGAAACAAATTGTGAAGGGAAAGTACTGAGACACAGTGAATGCTGGTGTTACATGGAAAAGCCATGGAAAATGTTATAAAAGTTTGCAAATATAAGTATGTCCATCTACATGGAATCTTCTTAGGACTGTGACTAGAACTGTGCTCTGAAAGCAACAAAACCCAATTCTTTGAAAAGCTTTTGTTACACTGAGATCAGCAGTGTGCCAGAATGCACACTCTCTCTGTGCAGGGAAGAGCAGGTTCACAGGCATCTGACAAGACTGCATTGGACAGATAAGCATAAGCTGCTTAACAGGGTATGAGCAGTCTTGAATCTTGTCCTTAGAATTCTTTTAACAAATTATTCTTCAACATAAAATAAATGAGCATTCTCTGTAGTCGTCCATCCCATATGCTGCTGAGCTGTTAACTGTGTTCTTTAGGAGATGAGTTGAATATGTTTATAGAGAAGACAACAAATGTAAATTTCTTACTCCAAAATATTCTAACCCTTACTTTTTTCTGTCTTCTCATGAAAGGATATTAGTGTGCTCTAACACCAGAGGCTGGAATGAAAAAAACACTGGAATACTAGAAAGAGTTTTATAAAGAGGAAATAAAATATTACACTGGCAATTCTTTTCCCTCCCAAAAATCTCAACGATCAGTTACAAAAGCTGAAAATCACTGTTTTGACAACTAAACTACTATATAAAAAAGAATAAGGTCTCACTCACATTTTAGCATATAGAGAGTATTGCACAAATATGGTTAAACAAATCAGAGTTACTTAGCTAACATGATTTTTGAACAAGCAATTGTCTGTACCCATCCAAGTGGATGTTCCCAGAATGGAGTGAAGCATTCTGGGTTCTGTATGCAGAAAGTAAGTTTGAATTAATTGTTCTACATTTCTGAACTTGTCAGTATGTGTTAAACATCTTTGGAGCATGCCCCACCTCACAGGGGACTTATGTTCCTATTTTTCTAGTCTCACTTGGTTAGGACTATTCTATACAAGCATAAATACTGAATTGCCAGCACGGGGGAGTTCAGTGGCCAGGGAGGGAATTACCTAACTAACTCAGGCATGCCTCAGAGGAGGCAATTTGCTTTGGTTAAATCTCAAAAAAGAGAAATAAAGTCTGTCCAAGTCTTCTGGTTCCAGACACCATGCTGACATTTCAGTGAGATATGTGCTGTTTCCACTGATGGAAACACATGCTGCACCTTGGAATCCTAATTCTTTACACTTCTGGAATAGAGATATGAGTATCAATCCAAGTCTACCTTATACTATTTTTTCCTCAAATCTCTGCAGATTCAAAGGAGGAAATACTTTAGGAATCTAATCCAAAAGTTGTAATTCCTTCTGCTTGCATAAAAATTAATCCTCCAAAGTTATTTCAGAAAATATTTTTTCATTTAGAAGTGACTCTGAACATCTGGTTTTGGATAGGATTTTTGCTAGTGTAATCAGTGGTTTTATTTATAGACATTTTTCCAGAAGAACCCCTTGTATGCTTGAATATGGATTTATCTAAATGATCTTGCAGTATTTGTAAGATCTCTTCTTTTGCCACCTTTGACTTGATTTCATCCCTACTGTTCTTTTCAGTTTTCCTTGTGTGATTATGCAGGAGTTGTGAGTGGTTTTAAAACTGACATTTCTATTCCTCTGGTAAATAATATGCTTCAAAAAAACACCCACAAACAGTCTATAGCATGCAGTTCTAGCAAACAAAAATACAAATCTCTTAATTAAAATTTAATCTCTTTTGAAAAATCTAATTGCAGGTATGATTAGTTTAGGACAGTTTGTCAGCAGATAGGTCAAAAGGGGGACAGATCTAGCCTCCATGTACAGATATTATGCATTCTATAAGAATGGAAGGATGAAATATTAAATGTGAATTTGAATTTCTTAGCATTTTTTTTTCATTTCATGCCATATCCCTATTGTTTTTCTAGCTTAATTGCCTGATGGTAATTTGTTCCAAGTAGTTTTAACAACTGTCTGTACTGCAGATAGGAGAGTTTATTGATGGTAATAAAGCTCTGTTACAGATTTAATGTAATTTTCCTTCAAGCATTTTTTTTTGCAATATTTCTTAATTTACAACTTCCAAGCACCGTGACTAAGAGCTGCAAAAAAGGGCTTTACAAAACTACTGTGCTATGTATAATGAGAGATCATTCTGAGACACAATAAGAAAGATGGGAAATTCTGTATAAATTAAGGGATCTTACAGGCCTTTGTACTGACAAGTTCCCTTTGTTTGTTAACATCACTTGTGCTTCAGCACGAAATGCAGGTTTGGTTTTCCACAATGGAATGCAAACAGGCATAAAAAAAATGTAAAGAGATATTTTTGATATAGGATGATATTAACAACTCAAAAATTTACTACCTGCATTAATTTAAAAAAAAAAAAAAAGAATGTGCAACCAAACCCCAAAGTCTTTGCTACAAGAAATGCTACAAGTAACACTACAGAGTGAACAAAAACACAAAACAAAACTAAACAGAAAAAAAATTAATGCAAATAATTTTCTTTTGAAATCTTGCTTTCATTTATTGAGAGTCATAAAATCACAGAATATCCTGAGTTGGAAGAGACCTTCAAGGATCATCAAGTCCAACTCCCCTGCACAGGACAGCCCCAAGCCTCACACCCTGTGCCTGAGAATATTGTCCAAACCCTCCGTGAACTCTGTCAGGCTGCTGCTGTGACCACTGCCCTGGGTAGCCTGTTCCAGTGCTCTGGGTGAAGAGAATTTTCCTAAATTTAACATAAACCTCCCTTGACACAGTTGAATGCTGTTCCCTCAGGTCCTATCATTAGCCAACAGAGAAAAGACATCAGTGCTTTCTCTTCTGCTTCCCCTCATGAAGAAGCTGTAGACTGTAAAAAGGATTTCTTGCTTCTTTGAGTGTAAACTACTGATTGCACTGAAAAAAATCCTCCATTTAAGCTTGCTGCTCTGACCCAGTATGAAATCCCAAAATATAAGAGCATGTTATGCAATGCTTTTAGTATTTCCTTCTGTATGTCAAAAAAAATGGATTCTTAGCATTCAAATGCCTTCTATAATTTGTTAATCCTTGAGTTCTGGAGGGCATCCTTTGTGAAGAAGGTTGCAATGTACCAAGAGACATAATGTTGCCCTAAAGATCATGGAGTTGAAATATATTCAATTTTTCACCTTTTGTGAGATACCAAAAGAACAATCTTAACAGACCTACCTTTTTAGAATAATATTTTATTGTCATCCTATCATTCAGAAGAATAAATTAGCCATACATATAATTATATTGAAACAATTTTGTTGACATTACCTAAAGGGAAAAAAAAAAATTGATTCAGGTTATACTACTATTTTGAAACTTCAGACAGAACCTTAAAAAATACTCAGGAGTATGCATGCATCTATACATACTTAAAAATATTGATATATAAATAATTAAAGCATTTGGGTTGGAAAAGATATTTAAGATCATAAATTTTATTCTACTTATTCTATAATGCTGCTAATTTCAAAATTAGAGTGCAAGAATAGGTATGTTATTGCTTTTTTTTTTTTTTTTTTTTTTTTTTTTTTTTGCTTATGGTAAAATTTTGTTCCTTATTTCTCAGAAGTCAATCTTCTAGAAGTCTTTGGAACTTATTTTCATATGCTCAAATAGAACTCTGATCCATAAAACCTCTGCAGTCTAGCTTGCTTCCAATCACTAGAAAATGTCTGAAGTCAGATAAACTAGTTTTGAATTAAGAATATGCCAAAATGTACATCAGAAAGGTGGCCTGCTTGGTCATCCTTATGAATGACTGCCACATTGTTGAAACCTTCCATACTGAAACATGGAAAAATGATTTCATGGATATACTCCATGCAATCTCCTGTGAAGTATTCTGTTGTCCTCAGCCTTTAGTTTCCTTTACTATTTTCTGGTTTTCTTGTCTTCTCAATGTTATCCTCTGTTTGTTTCTTTCCAAGTTATCTTCCATCTTTTCAACAATTACCTTTATTTGTTATGTCTGGATACTTAAAACTACAAAGGACATAAATTTTGTTTTCTTTCCTTTATACTTTTTGTGTCTCCTAATATTTCCCACTGTATCTCTTTAGTCATGAAATGCACTTGTAACAAATTGTATCTTGTCATAAGTGATATAAGATGTTCATGTGAATTTCTAATACTCACACAGATTGCATATGAAGATTTTGCATCCACCACCTACAAAAAGCTCATCAACTATTTTTCATTATTCCCTTTATCTGAGAAGATTATTTTAAGAAGCAGTTTTCTTAAAGAAAAGTCTTTCCTTAAGGGAAGTTTCTTAAGATTCTCCATAATCTACTTTCACGTCAAAAGGGATTCATGCTGACTTCCATGTCCAAAATAATTGTATAACCAATAAAATTTGAAGGGCAAGACCTCAGATGAGATATATGGTAATGAAGGCAAAAGATGCTGAGGTTGTGGTCATTTATTTTTGAGCTGGGAGCTGATACACGCAGTGTGAACATAACAAACTGCTGTCTTCACCCCAGTACCTATTGTGTCTCTCTTTGTGTCAAATAAAATGTTCTTTAACTAAACATTTAGGCTTTATTTTGCTATCTGAGTATCTGTAATCAGCTTTAATCTTGCTCTGTAGCACAAGTAACACATTTATGTCCACTGCTCCAGACATTTAAATAGACATAATGGTCTCTAATACTGAGGAAACTGTAGTGGTTTAGGAATGGTATTCAATTTTAGTACTCTTGCTAAAATCAGGTGCTGCTTCTCCTCTCCTCTCCAAATGGAGGCATAAAAGGTAAAGATCATGGGTTGAAATAAGAACAATTTACTTGAAACAACAATGAGATAAGAAAAAGAACTATAACAGAAACAATATGAATAATAAAAGATATAAAAAAAAGAATAGCCCCTAGCAATTAACAATATTAGGCTGCTCCCTCTGCCATGTTTTCTTGACTGGAAAGACTCCCTTTTACCCAGAAGAGAGTAATTTTCCCATATCCATCCCCAGCAATGACATGCAGTGGTATAGAATAACCCCAGGGCCCTGGTCATGCCCTCTCCTGGCTAAAAATGAACCTGTCCTGTCCAGAACCAGGACAGAAACTTTAGTGTTTTGAGAATGTAGACAGAGATACAAATTCTGGGCTTTTTTGAAGGGAAAAAAATACAGAATTTGTCAAGCAAATAATTTAACAAATATTCTTTGAATAGCTGTTATTTTCAGGTCCAGAGTGTTACTAAGTTAATTTGGTTTTGACATTCTCTGCAACAACAAGTCTTACAGATACAGGATTTATTTTTTAATATAAATTATCTCAAAACTCTATCTATTATTCATAGTAATAACTGTCTCTCTGCTTGACAGCTTTAAAAAACCACAGTGCTTTATGGCACTTAGAGAGCATTTATTAAATACATGCAGCACTTGTTAATCTCAATACATTTTTCAAAGGTTATACATTTAATATAATTCCCAAACCAAACTTGAGTAGCAGACAGGAAGTTAAACAAATCCCTGCCAAGATAAAAGTATTTCAAAGCAAGATTGAAAATCAGAGTAACAGTTGAAATGCAATTATAAACCAGGCCAGAGGTTTTATGAGCTTCATGCACACAGGAAGTCAACAGAAGTCAACAGAAGAATAATCCTGCACTTCAATGAAAGCTGAATCCTAAACGAACAGTGGGTGGAGGTAGGAATGTGTATGCCTTTTGCAATAGTACAATGAGATTTACATGTGACTTTCTCTTTCTTCAGGGAGAGTATGCTAGTTTATTGGAAAAAGTCATGAAAGCAAGCTCATAAAATGGTTACACAAAAGAACATATAATTACTTAGATTTTTAATGTGGCAAGATAATAGGCAATCTGAATTCAGTTACAGTTTAGAGAGAGCTCTTAACGTGAAACAAAAGTTAGAGATTTCACTTTTCTCTAAATTTATGCATTGACAGTAGAGTTTTCCATTTTTTTAAAAGTAAGGTACAAAGAATTATTTTCCCCACAAAGCTCATCTTCCCTCCTAATAAAAATTTAATGTGGATCACAGTGAAGTGTGGAAGGTGAAGGTCAAATTCTCTGTTTTACTTAATTTTACACGTGGTCATCAGGTGTACAATGCTTCACACTTGCAAGCATACAACAACATCCCTTCCATTGTCTTTAATTTTGTTTTCTTTAGTGCAATATCAAGGAAAAAAATACTGATTGCTATCCACTCCTTTTCACTGTGTATAAAAAACCAAGATACATTTGATCCCTTTCTTTTTTGTTTTCAATATACAGGTTGTTATGACAGTTCTGTATTTGAGGAAAAGATTATCACTGTAAGCAGAAGTAAACCTAATTATTGTACATAAGTATGAATATATGAATGTACACAAAAGCACATAAATAGCAGAGTCATAAAGGATTGCCCTAGCATATTGTCACCCTATAGCCTAGTGCAGTATTTTTTTTTTTTATTTCTGGCCAGGAGTTTGTAATTAGCTTATACACGCAGCTCTTAGTGGGCAGTGGCAACCATGCCTCTAATAACTGTGTCTGAATAGCTCACCTGTGACACAGGACAATTGTTTTTGGTGGTGCTTTGGGTAAGAATGACTTTAGACAATAGTGTGCTTGAACACTGGTTTTGTCTAAAACAAATTTATAGATACTCTGAAATTCCCATTCAATGAAATGCTCTTCCAACTATGGTCTAGTGTCCCATAATATGGTGACTAACATATGCTGTAACTTTTAGCAGGAATTACCTGTCAACCTAGTCTGTCCATTTTGTATTAAATTAAATGCTCTCCAGTTTTTTCATAATATCACATGATTTAATTAAACTCTGACGAGCAGGCATAACACTAACTTATTTTAAAAGCTATTTATGCAATGCAACAATCCCAGTTCATTATGACTAAAGAGTCCCTACTATATCTTCATGTCATTTTATCTTGTCAAGTTTTAATCAGTGGCAACAACATGAGAATACTTTAATTTCTGGGAAGTTAGCTGCCATTAACTGATAGCTTAATTTGAATTAGCTTGATGCTCAAAGATAACTGGTATTTGGATCTTTTATTTATCAGTCATTTTTACCTATACATTCTTGTCTTTAGATTTTTAATCTAAAAAATCTTGTGTTTAGATTTTTAATTTGGAAAAAAAGTCTTCGATGAATGCCTAATAATTTTCTACTACTTTTTTGCATTGATAAAACATTAACAAAAAGTATATATTGAAGCAGGCTGTATGATTTATTTCAGTTCAATTTGAACATGAAGAGAAGACAGGTCTGAATAGATTTTTCTTGTTGCATGCCTTGATATCTCTTTAGTGTTAGCATTAAACATAAAGTGATGCATTCTTGGGTTTATCTGACATTTAATTACTGATTATGTGTTCTCACAGTCCTTCCTGAAATCGTAAAAACAAAGAAAATGGAAATAATGTTATTTTTGACATACTATGAAACTGGAAGCATGTAAAAATTTTTATTTAGAAATCACTTTGTTTTGATTTGCATTAAACACTCACATCTCCCAAAGAATCAGTAAGATAGAAGTTAAAAAAAGGAAAAGCACACATCTTATGCCACACTCTTCTCCTCACAGTCCCCAGAGCCGTCACCTGAGATATGGCCTAAACCATATGTGATTTCAATGTATCCAATCACATTCATTGGTAATCCACACACATTGAAAAAGATGATTATTGGGATGTAAAATTGACCATTTTTATTAATCAAACTTCTTTTGATGGGGGATTCATCTTCACACAAGGGGTTACGAGCACAGCACATCACTCCAGAGTTGGCATGTAAAGGGTTAGCTATTTTTTTTATTTATTTACCTGCTTTTTTTGATTCTTACTATTTTTGAATTCCAAGCAACTTGAATATTCTTCTTGCTCACATATCCTAACCTGATAAGATGTTCCAGATGCAGCTGAAAAAGAAACTTAGATAAAATATTGCTTCTTTATTCTATATCATGATGACATTCGTTTTGCTGCCAATTCAAGTAAAAAACTTCTATTTGATGAGTTGCTGCATGTAGATCTTTTCCAGAATTTCCAGACACCTCTTTTTTCCATTGCATATGTACTTACATATACTCATTTATACATATATATACACATTTCAAATTACTTTTCCTATCAACACTATTTTTTCTTTTAAATTTCTGCACCATATGGAGATACTGATTAGTCAGTACTGTTATGTCATGTCTGAAAGCTCTGCCTTCTGGAGAAACTAAGGAGCATCCATATAACAGTAAAAGAGTTTCATAATTCATCTATTGACCTATCAGTTTGCTGCTTAGTTCTTACTGGGCTTATCATAGGCACACCATGCAGGGCTGGCCTGCAAAATAATTTCAGATTTTTGTAAATGTGGGATGGCTCTAATCTCACCTAAACAATTTTCTCGAAACTATTCTATACTCAGTGAAATGGTGAAAACATCTGAGTCTACATTTCTTTACTTCTTGTGCTGCAGGCTGTCTGCTTGCAGACACATTTTTTTCCAAAAGATGGCTTTGCATACACATTTAGGAGCAACTACCTTCAGTGGTGGTGGAGGGGGTGGTGGGGAGAGNAATGACACAGTGATACCAAACCCAGACTTTAAATAAACTGGAGAAAATGTTGATAAGCCCACTGTTGGAGAAATTTTCACCAAAATGTACACATTGACTTTTCCACTGTCTCTGTATATCCTCAGAGTATCAATTTTAGCAACCATGACTAGAAATTTTCTTCAGCTACAGCCACCAATCACCAGCATGTGGGAGAAAAACATGTTAGAATTGACAAACATTCTTACAGCATGTCACATTTTCTAAACAAAACACCCATAAACATATGCCTTCTCTTTTGCATCTCAAAATAGCTTGTCTCAGCAACAGAGGAAAAAAACCAAAAAAACCATTGAACTTTGGTGAACCAAAACTATGTGGCACAACTTGTTTTGTTCTGTGCACGTATCTGTCAGCTTATGCCACATTCAAAGTCTGCCATCAATGACAGCAAACTATGTGCACACCCCTTAACTGCTTGTTTCATGCTACTTTTACCAATAGTGGAAGCTTGTGGGGGTGGAAAGAAGTCAGTATTTGTTGTTTGAGGGAATTGTTTATTGCAATACAGTCCTAATACAGAACTTCTGTCTCTTCTTTGTGTGTGTGCACATGTGTGTGCAGACACACACAGAGGAGCATTTGAAAGAGTGGGAGAGGAGCTCTTCAGAGCCTGCCCTCCCAGGCTGAAGGCTGGCATGAAGATTGTAGATTAGATGACCCATTGGAGTTGCTGCACCCTAAGTACAGGGGAGAGACTGGACAGTCACTCTGAGACCACTGGTCTGATAGGGGTTTATTTGGGACTTATTAAATAAAGAGTGCCAGGCATAAGTTATGGATGAAAGCTGAGCACAGGGACTTGATGACAGAGGA
This sequence comes from Urocynchramus pylzowi, assembly GCA_013397555.1. Lineage (NCBI taxonomy): Eukaryota > Metazoa > Chordata > Aves > Passeriformes > Fringillidae > Urocynchramus > Urocynchramus pylzowi. The sequence goes on from VZRH01003699.1 coordinate 3,200,208, forward strand.
AGCTGCTAAGATCAGGCAACAAGAAGATCTACTCACCAGCACCAGCAGGTGGGAAAGAGGATTAAAAAAAGGGAAGAATAAAGAGCTGGGAAAGAAATATTTGGATTATGGTATAGACCATGTGGTAATCATAAAACATGTACTTGGTATTTGATTTAAACTACATGATTATCCATAGTTGCTAATTACATTATATATAAACCTTTGCAAATAATTTTCAGTTCGTATAGTGATTTAAAGAGAGATTTTGCCCTCAAGGGAATTATTCTGAAATTATCAGCTGTATTTGGGAACGCAGAGGATAACATATTTGAGTAGCATCTTCCTACTCTGTTATTCAAAGTCTCATGAAACAATTTTTTGTTGAATCTACTACTATTTTTTGCTTTCTCTCAATATTTTATTTTTCTGCCTTTGTCCTGGGAACCTCAGATAGCCCCTTGTCTTTTCTCAGTTGAAAGAATAATAAATTGCTTCCATGAGAGTCATCAAAGATTCACAGAATGCTTTGGGTTGGAAGGAACTTTAAATATCATCTAGTTCCAACCCCCTGGCATGGTCAGTGACACCTTCTAGTAGACCAGGTTTCTTGAAGCCCCATCCAACCTGGCCTTGAACACTTCCAAGAATGGAACATTCACAACTTCTCTGGACAGCCTGTTGCAGTGTCTCACCACCTTCACAGTAGAGAATTTCTTCTGTATATCTAATCTAAACCTGCCCTCTTTCAATTTAAAGACATCATCTCTTTCCTGTCACTCTGTACCCTTCTGAAAGGTCCCCTCCAGCTTTCCCATAGGCCCCCTTTAGGTCCTGGAAGGCTGCTGTAAGGCCTCCCTGGAGCCTCCTCTTGTCCAGGCTGAACAATCCCAGCTCTCTGAGCCTGTCTTCATAGGAGGAATTATATTTTAAGCTGAGTTTTGCACAGGTGACAAAAAGGTTGTAGACCACATTACCTGGTCGGTTGGTAGAGTTCTTTTCTACTGACAGCACTCCAACTCACTTTTCTCTGTAGTGAATTTTTGATCATCTGCTGCTTTTAGAGCACACAATTATTATTCCTAACCCAAAACGTGTACATGGATTTATGAAGGTGTAAAACACTCTTGTTGAGATCACTGGAGTGTGCACAATGAGATAATGATAAATTACAGCAAATTTATTTGCAAGATTGAATTTTGAGAGTAATAATTTTGTACCATCAAAAACAAATTGTGTATCAGTTTCTCAAACATAAGGAATTAAGCACAAGGTATTCCTAAGAAATCAAGCCCGTGCTCTTTCAGAAAAACATATTATTTCATATTTCATCACTGCATTTTTATTGAAACTAAGACCTTTCTTTCTCTTTTATAACAGGTCTCTACAGGATTTGGGAGGTGGAAGAGATTTGGAACTATAAGTTCCAATGAATTCACAATTTGATATTTTGATACATAAAATATGCAGAGTTACCTACAACCTAGAGGAGGTTTCAGAATTGTGAGGCAGTGCATCACACTATAGCCATAGAAATAAGACTTTTTTTTTATTTCCTGAAGGGAGCTAGTGACCCCCTGTTTGACAGACAGGATATTATTAGATGTTTGTGAAATTCAGTCAAGCTATATGTCAAAAAACCTTTTGGCCTCTGTGTGTCATCAGACATAGCAGACACAGAGCAGCTCTTAGCATCTGCTCAGCTGTCCTACAGCACATGAAATCTAAGAAGGAAATACATTTCAGAGCCACTTGAAAGTTCTTCACTGTGTTGATTAGTATCTTAAAAATGTGAGAAATGAACCAGAATAAAGGTGTCACCACACCAAATCACAATGTTCACAAAATAATTATTTAGCTTTTCCATCCAAATGCTGGGATTGATTTTCCTCCCCTCTCCTTCATTTTTATAGCAGTGATGAATATAAATAAGTCACAGGAAAATTACTTCTCCACTGTTTCACAATGCTTCTCTTATCTAGCAGGCACAGCTGTCACACACCCAAATGCTTTTATTTACATTGTCTATGGATAGAAATATTAATGCTAATGTCTTTTAATGGAAAAAAATACTTATTATCAAAGTACATAATGAATTTTTACTAGACTACTATTTTTTTGTACTTTAAGAGACAATGATTATTTTATCCAGTTCACCAAAATTTCTCTTCTGTCCCTTCCTTATACTGATGACTGCCACTGAATTAACTGGCAGATGCACATTTTAAAATGTATGTGTACATGAAAATTTCACCTTGTTTTTTGGGGTTTTTGTCACCATTTATGCACTTCTAAGAAACCTGAGAATATTGCAACATAATATAGGAAAAGTGTCTAGTTATGCCTTGTAAAAATTAATTGGTTAAATCTTCTAAGAAGAGAAAAAAAATGTTTTTTACTAAAACCTCATCCAAGAGAAATGGAGATTTTGTACATAAATATCCTGGCGAATTTTGTGTTTGTACATAAGTGAATGGAATCAGTAGAATAAGATTTATTAAATCCACTTTTCCATCTTTATATGCTTTTACTCTTATAATTCTATATATTGTTTTATAGTCCTATAATACAAAATTTAGGAACTTGCTGAATTTGTTATTTTCTAAATACAAACCCCACTTTAAATTATTTGAATGTTTTTAAAGAAATTATCCATGCCTACAGTATAGTATCTCCATGGTTTTTTAGCAGTTGTCTCCATCTGTATTTGAAATGGATAGAAAAATTTCTTTCCAGGACTAAAAAGAATTTCTAGCTATGAATTAAAAAATTGTGTGGGAAACACTTTTACCAAATAGCTTTTATGTTTATGGAAGCTTGTTTGATACTGTAAGGGGTATCAAATAGACAGTAGCAATCTTGAATGATGCAGGAAAAATTAATTTTTACTATGGTTTCAAATTTTAAGTTTCTATTCAGCTAACAAGTCCTCTGTTATTATCATCACAAGAAAGAACAACAAATTATGACAATATTTTAAGATCTACAGAGCTCTATGCAAAGCTTTTAAGAGTATATATCATCACTATATGGCATGGATATATCATCATTAGAGATTATACAAAATTATAATTCTTTGCCTACACATCTGGAAGCTAGGTAACTCTTGTATATAAGCTTTGTGAGAGACGTTAAATATTTTTTCTTAATAATTGATTGAAAAAAAGACCTTACAGTTAACTATTTCATCCAAAAGAAAAGCTCTTTTGGATTACATAATATGCAAAGTCTGGTTTATGATAAAATTAAAGGCTGTAATTTTTTTCAAACAGATTACAGTGTACTTTGCACAATGTTGCATTAAAATCACTGGGTAGATTTCAAGCTTAAGAGTTAAAAGTGCATAATTTACAAAGACAATTCATTTTATCTTTGAAAAAGCAGGTCAGTAAAGATCAATAGTACAGAATTTGTATACTGACTTTATCATTAAAATTATAGAATCATAGGATCACAGTATTGTTGATGATGAAAAGAGCAACTCCAACATCAGTCTAGCACCACCACCATTTTAACCATTAAATCATGCCCTGAAGTGACATGTTCTCACACTTTTGGAATGATTCTTGTGCAGGGGTGACCCAACTGCTTCACTGGGCACTCTGTTTTAATGTTTGACCATCCTTTCTGTAAAGCAATTTTTCTTAAAATTGCCTCGCCTGGTGCAACTTGAAGTCATTTCCTCTCATCCTGTCACTGATTAACCAGGGGAAAAGGCTGCACCCTTTGGCTAAAACCTCTTTTCAAGCTCTGTAGAGAGCCATAAGCTTCTCTCTGGGCCTCTTTTTCTCCAGGTTAAACAATCCCAGCTCCCTCAGCCACTCCACATAAGACTTGTACTCCAAACCCTTCACCAGCCTCATTGCCCTTCTCTGGACTTCAGTGCCTCAATATCTTTCCAAGACTGAGCAGAGTACTCGAGGTGCAGCCTCATCTGTGATAATCACTGCCCCAGTCCTGCTGGCCACACTATTTCTGATACAGGCCAGGATGCCATTGTCCTTCTTGGCCACCTGGGCACACTCCTGGCTCATGTTCAGCTGTGTTGGCTGGCACTCTCAGGTCCTTTTCCTCTGAGCTGCTTTCCAGTCACTCAACCCCCAGCCTGTAGCACTGCAGGGGAAGCACTGGATCCAGCACTTTGCCTTATTGAATGTGCAAGGTCATGCAGATCACCATGGATCCAGCCTGTCCAGATCCCACTGCAGGGCCTTCCTGCCCTCCTAACTAGCATAGTGTCATCTGCAAACTCACTGAGGGTGCATTCAATCCCTGATCACTGGTAAAGGTATTGAACAGGACTGGGCCCAACTCTGAGCCCTTGGGAACCACACTTGTGACCTGCTGTCAGCTGGATGCAACTCCATTCACCTACACCCTGGGCCTGGCCATCCATGCAGTTTTTTACCTTGTGATTTCATACCATTCCACACCGTGGAAAGTCAGTTTCTCTAGGAGAATATTGTGGAAAACTGTGTCAAAGGCTTCACTAAAGGCTAGGTAGATTACATCCACAGCCTTTCCCACATCCACTGAACAAGTCGCCTTGTCCTAGGAGGTCATTCATTTTAGGTTCTTGGTTTGGGGTTTTTTTCCCAACTTTTTATTACTTTTATTCTGTAGCAATCTGGTAAATTTTTACATTAGAGAAAATCAGATTGTACATTACTCTTGAAACCAGACATCTCTGATGATCCTTACTTCCTTTGGGAATTCACTGTACTTTCTTATGCTGATCACTGGGAAATTGCTTTTATCATGAGCAATTGTAGTGTGGTTATAAACTATGATGTTCTTCCTGTCACGAAGTTTAAATTGTTTTATGTTAGGGCTGTCACTGACAGTGAATGAAATAAATTATGACCAGCACTGTGTGTAAGGGCTATTTCCTTTTTTTTTTCCTTTATGTTTTTTAAGTTAGAGTTAAAATAAGATAGTTAAAAGACCATATTGTGAGAAGACAGACAAGATCAAATGTATCAAAAAGACAGCCATATTTTATCAGAAGGACTAGCAAAATTTGTTTTAAAAAGAAATCAAGGAGGAACTTATAGATGTTTACTTTGTACATCACAGTCTATTTCTACCTTCACTGTAGGAGTATTTTTTTAAGAGAAAAGCCTTTTGATGAGGAGGATAACTGTCAAAACTACAGCTGTTACGGGCCCACATGGTAATTCATAAGGTGTGTCAAACCTTCAAAGCATTCTAAAAATACAAAACAGAAATTATACACTATTAGGCTTGTTTTAAAACTAAGATGTTTGTTTCCAAAATTTATAATAGAACACAAATTCTCCCACTCTTGTTGAAAATGTTTCCTTGTTTCCTAATTTGTAACTATAAAGTTACTGAAAGTAATTGCAGAGAGTTACCTGTGACTCTGTAACATCCTAAGTAATTCTTTATAATTTTTTCAATGTATAAAATTCACATCAAGTCATATTTTGTACAGACTCAAATACCACCAATCATTTTACCTCCTTTCTGTGTACTAAAATAATTAACTTTCAGTTGGATAGGTGAACAGTATTCTGTATATATGAATACTTTAAGATTTAGAAGAAAAAGGAAATTGAACTGATGTCATGCTGCTTCTGTCAAAATCCCATATGGTCTCTGCATGTTAAGGAGTTTGGTAGTGGGGGCACTATGCCAGCACATTCCCAAAGCTGCAATATGTAGAACCTCTGAGCTCAGTCCAGCTAATACTCAGTGCACATCTATTTTTTTCAGTGCATATCTTTTCTTTAGAATCTGTTTTCCACTCCTTCATACAATCCAGTTTATAAAGGCAGAGCTAAGAGGCTCTCAGACCTTGTCTTGGGAAAATATGCAACAGCTCATTGCAAAACAGCAATTTACTTTTACTATTTGATTGGATACTATTTCATCAATCAAAGATTGTTAACTATTATATATGAATAAAAAATAATGACTTTTGGTCTGATAGGACTGTGTTTGACTCAAGACTATTTATTCACCTTTCAAAAAGAATTTTATCTTTTAAAGACAAAGCCATTAATAAACCAACCTCTCCTGTATAAGGTAATGCAAAACTACAGGAAAATTTTTTCAGCATTTCAACATCTTATGTTATGAGCCTCTTCAAAATTTGATTTGGCTTTTTTTAGAAGTAATTTCAGTGTAATTTTTCATGAATAAATATTTATCAGTAAAACTATCCCTAGTTTTTTCCAGTTTCACAACATCCCCAAAATGGATGACTTTTCCTCAATTCCTATCCATGCAATTCAAATATGCAGAAACAGTAGTAAATTAATATAATTCTTCCCATTAAGATATTGAGCTGACTTGTTGTGATCCTGCTTATAGCACAGAGTTTTGTCCTTTAAACTAAGCTTAAACCTTGCATGTTCAGATGTGTTATGTTCAAAAAGCAAATACTGATGTAAAACTTCTCTTTGGTTTAACTACTGACATTTCAACCAAATCTTTTTGCCTAGTTCTTTCTTTTGTTACTTTCTTGGTTTTGGTGGAGTTTTTAATTATTTTTAGGGTCCAATTCTCCATTTTAAAATTTAATTATCATTGAAGCTGATTGAAAAATGCAAATTCAATGGGGGTAGAGGAGAAAGCTCATTTGAATTTTGTTTACATCACAACTTCCAGGAAAAAAAAAAAAAAAAAAGTATTCCTATCTGAACCACTTCTTAAACCTTCCTAGGGTACTGTTTCTTTCAACAGAAAGGAAATTAAAGCCTTGGCTTTTTGTATGTCTGTTTGAAATCATCCTTTTAACTTTATGTTTCTGTAGGCAAAAAGAGTAATTGAAAAGAATTGTACAAAGAGCAAGCCATCATTCTGACTTTAACCAAGAAAAGGAAAAAGAGAGAGAAAGCATTTCATCTTAAGAATTATTTTCCCTCCACAAATTCTAGTTCTCTGAGGTAATACAAGATGAAATTAGCTGCTATTCCATGCTAACCCATTCATAGATAGACACATGGAATAAGTTAGGCTGGAGGGAATGTCTTGAAGCCACCTGAGCAGCCTCTTGCTTTTTTCAGCAGAGCTGCTTCCCTTCTTGAGTCAATCTTCAGCTCATCCCATTGCATTGGGTTGTTTGATCCCATTTTGCATTTGACTGTTTTGAAATGTCTGACGTTCCTTACAGCCAAATGCTTCAGCTTGAGGTCCCTTTGACATGTCCCTGGTAAGACAGGAGTAGACCATTCCACATCCACACTGCTGATGGAAATGTTCCACAGCACTGAATGCTGAGGTGTGTAATACACAGTCATGACATAAAGTTACTCATTAAACAAGGCATTCATTCTGAAATGCTTACCAAGGTCAATATTAACAACATCCATTGCTCTTCTCTTGCCCATAGAACTTTTCATTTCTTCATAGATGGCAATGACTGTGGTCAAGAACCTTTTAAATTTGGTAAGGCCAAGATGGCCATTCCCAATAACCTTTCTGTTCTGGTTTCCAAAACATTTCAGGAGCATTTGCTTCACAATTTTCCTGAGTACTGACATTAGGCCTACAAGTTTGTAGTTACTAAATCCTCTGCCTCTCTCTCTGTGAAGATGGGTGTAGGTAATGTCTTCTTTATTTGCATTAATTTTTTGCATAACTCTTTAAAGACATTCATGAGCAGCCTCTCAACATCACCCAGCTCCCTCAGGATTCTTGTAGGATTTCCAACAGCTCACACATGCTTGTGTCCACTTCACTTCAGCAATATCTAACTCAACTCACCTTTGCTGTGGGTAGTGCTTCCCCAGAACCTGTACTAGTTGCAGAGAGCTGGGATTCCTGAGACCAAACCTTGCCAGATCAAGGGCCAGGAGACATAAATCTTCTGTGTCTTTGCCTTGCTTCTTTTGTATTGCTTATAATTTTCCTGAATGAGCCAAAATGCATAATTTTGGAACATAAGGACTTGATTGCAGTTGTGTGTTTTCTCACTTTGCTCAGGATCTTAAACACTGCTGTTTCAATGTCAGTCAGTCAGATTAAGGTTGACAATGACTGTCACATCCTTGATTAGGTCTTCTCTATTTATGTGTAGCAGCAAAGTCTATCTTCTGATTGTTCTGTCCAGTCTCTGTGCCAAATAACTGTCCCCAATGAATTCTAGGAATCTGTGGCATTGCTTGTACCCCACTGCATTGCCCATCCAGCAGCAGGTATTCAAATTACTTCTTAAGTCTGCTAAATGAAAAGAAAAAAGAAATGTAAGTCACTGATGTTCATCTTAACATTAGCATATCATTCAAAGCAAAAGACCAAGCAAATTTGGCGTGTGTCCAGTGCACATCTTGAATATTCCTATCAGTGAAAAGCCCAGTGTATTCAAAAGATAACAGCTGAAATGTCCTCTATGTACCTTCACATTCTCTCCATTAATGTAACTGTTAGCAGCTGCAACAGCAAGAGAAACTCAGACAGCTGTGTTTAAAATTTTGTGTGAGTACCATGCAGTGTACTCTGAGGTCTCAGCCCTCAAAGGTTATAATAGGGAAACTTTTAAAGCAGGCAGCATCTGCTTTTTTCCCTGCTTTCCATTTTTCATTGGAAATACTGTCTAGAAGGGCTAGCAGCCTGACCTTCCTCATATTTCTGCAATTAAGCCATGACTGGGACAGATACAAAGAAAAGGGATCTGTCAGCTTTTTACAGTATAGCTTAGTATTCTTCACAGTGTACTATGAATGTGTGAAAGAAGTGGCCATCCTTGAAAAGCAGTGTAAATTCTACAGGAAAACAAATACACACACTGACACAAAAAAATCCCTTAAAGGGGGGGGNCAACCAACCAACCAACCAAAAAAAAGACCCAAAAAAACCAAAACAAAGAGGAAAATAGCTTTATTTCCCCCTTTGGAGCGATAGCATAGAGAAAAATAACTTCATTCAGTACTACTCTGTTTCAGAGGCAAAAACTATACATAGAACTAAATGTCTTCCAATTCGATTCTTTTCTTTAAATCATGTTAACAAAAATAAGCATTTATCAATAATTTTCAATGCAAAAGAGTAGATTAAATGAATATTAAGAGAAAAAAATGTATTTATCCCTTTGTAATTATATGATCAGTAATTTTAGCAATAGGTTTTATTTTTCCTAAGAGGTTTTTCAAAGCATCAACACCACCAAAGCTGAGCAGAGGAAATATTCTTTCTGTTTGAAATAAAAATAAATTCTCCACTGGTTTGAACTGTACTGTTAAAATTTGCTATTAATTTTCCTTTTAATTTTTTCTTATTCTCACTATTTGTATAATTTTTATGTTTCTCTTTTGGATTTTTTTATACTGTTCCATTATTTCCAAATAATTTCTTTTTCTCAGTAATTTAAATTTTTCCAAAAGAAGTTAAGAAATTTTTTGAGAAAGAAGAATTTCCAGCAGAGGAAAATCATCAGTAGAAATTCCATGCAGGCGACTGCCAAGATATGAATTCAAACTCCACATGGGTGTAAAATTACCATATATTCATATGTCTCCTTTAGAATAGAATATATTTTCTTCTAATGGTGATTCTTTATTGAATAATATTAAAAGTTATTCCATTCTTTGGAAGGGGGAAACAAAAAAACATAAAGCAACTAGTTTATTTTCTTCATTATTTTTCCTCATCTGCAATTTGATCAAGTGACATAAGTGTCAAGGAATAAATACGCATGCAAATGCTTTGATAAATTTCTTTGTGTGTTTGACTTTATTTACATAGTGGAACTAGTAAAACAGCCCTATTGAATGGACCATCTATTGAGTCTGGTCTGATATACAGGTGCTATATAGCAAAATTATTCTGATTTACATCTGGATAACGAAAGTTAACAATCCACTGTAATTTTAAACAATAAAGAATACATTTTTCAGGCAAAAGTTTGGAACAAAAGAATCTCAGAGTTTTAAGGTAGGAATTCTGGTAGTGGCAGTTAATATACCCATTTATGTAAAATCTTGTGACACCTGGAGGTGGTATTACACTTATAATGATCTAATATACATAATATGAAACTGTGGAAATTAAAAAATTAGGTACCCAAAGAATTGCATCATTACACTTCACTGATATGCAATAACAATATTCTTTTAGTTAGAAGAAGAGCAAGTAATTGCCTGTGCTCCAGATCACATTGATTAGATTTTAAAGAAAAAGCCCTACATTTCCTGTCTGTAATAGAGCTCCAGAAGTGATAGAGTTTTGCCTTTAAAAACTAAAGCTATGTTATTTAATAAGAAAGCTCATATAGAAGCTGCACCATATTGAGACCATGCTAATGGACTTGTGATGATCAAATATCTAACAAATGAGTTGGAGATATTTTTTGTTTGGTTGCATTTTGGGTGGTTTTCTTTTTTTTTTTT
>VZRH01003699.1:3210666-3356366 GCA_013397555.1 Urocynchramus pylzowi
TTTTTTGTTTGCATTTTGGGTGTTTTTTTTTTTTTTTTTTTTTTTTTTTTTGTATGTTTGATTTCTTTTTGTTTTTTGCTCAGCATTCCAGCTATAGCATTTTTAAAATAACTTTACTGAAGTTTTTCTATATTGGAGGCAAAGCCTTTTAATCAGACCTATGTCTCTTGGCAGAGATTAGCAAAGTAGTTTTCCCTAACTATGAAGATGAACAAGCTGTAATTTCTTTAATTTTGTACTAGAAATCTGAACAGAACAGAAAGTTTTGAAGCAAAAAAAAGTAAGTGAGCAGTATGAGACAAAAGGTTTACTTTGGTATTTAAGACAACAAGTTTTTCCTGGCTCAGTATTTAAATGCAAATATTTCTGTTTGCAACATGAAAATCACAACATTATGTAGAGCTGAATCTCTATTTATTAACACCAGTTTATAAATTTCTACCTTAAAACTCCTTATTACACCCTTCACTGTTGAAATTATGACGTATTTGTGGCCAGCAGTGTGGCATAGCAAAATAGCCAGGTGTCTTACAAACCAAGAAAATAAGTGAGTCCTTTTGAATTTTGAATCTCTTGGTTGAGTCTACACTTGCAGTCAGTCCCTGTGACTAAAACAGGTAGATGTTATGAGTTGCTTACTTAAAAAAAAACAAAACAAAACAGCATAGATATTGTGGAAGACCTTGTTTCTTTTTTATAAATGTCTGCTCCCATTCCATTTCTCATGCCTTTTGCATCCAGTGCTTTTGTACCATGACTTTAATTGGCTTTGATTCCTCTGACATGCACAAAGGTGTTGCCAGTTGGAAACAAGCGTGCCCATGTGTGTGGCCAACATAAATTCATAAGTGCAAGGATTGAAGGGAGTGGTAATCATTGATTGGAATAAGGGATACAATTAAGGAAAAAGTAAAAACAACCCAACACAAAAACACACAGGCAAGAACACCTATGGTCTTCCTCCCCTCACAAAAGTCCCTTTTAGGGTGCTCTAAAAACAGTCATTTTTTTAATGAAAACTGGTCCTCTCTTGGCAATCTGACCTCTCCGAACTTCTTCAGCAATGATAGCTTCAACAATACTGTAACATTTTTTTCCTGGTTTTAAAATCCTCATTACGCTGCAGTAGTTATTATTTGACACCATATACATGTGCTCTTACTTGAAGAAATGGAGATGAGCTCCCCAGCCACTGCAAATATGGGATTCATCAAGGCTCTTTATAAAAACAAATGTGGGAAGAAAAGTTTAGCAATCATTGTTCTCAAAGGTACATGCACTTAGGAGAGTTACTCCAGGCACATGTGTGCTGTGCAGGAAGCATGAGTGAATAGCCAGACAGTAAAATTGAGATAACATCAGCATGGAGAGGGCTCTAACATCATTGCTCCATTTTGCTCAGGCTCAGAGTATACACATGGGCAGATGCACTAGATTATCTAATGAGTTACTATGTATTTGTGCTTCAGAGCCCAACAAAGATTAGAAACCTTATGAATACTCTTCAAAAAGGCTATTGAGTTTCATCAAGAAAAATAAGTCTGAGATTTCAAAGCAGGAAAGCGCAAAAAATATTCTGTATAATTTCATTGCAAACAGCTTTTTTGCTTACTTTATGCCATATTTCGGTGTACCAAATAGATTTTATCATAATTATTTTATCATAATTTTTTTTCATTCAGATCACAAAATAAATCACATCCTCCTTTGCACAGACTATTAATTTTATTTTTTCATTGTAGTGATCATCTGCCCCTTATTTATGACTGTCTGGTATCCCTGTAGCAAAAGGTAATATTGCTTACATGGAAAAATAATAACAGAAATGCATACAAGGTATCTAGATAAAGTTAGCTGTTGGCCACTATAGTCAAGCAGCTGGAAAAAAAACAATAGAGTCTGTTAAGTTCAGTCTGAGCCAAGGCCTTTGAGTCAAACATATGGATTCTCATTAACTTTAGTTGGCTTTTAAGGTCTGTGTTCCATATGTATGCCAGTTTGAAAATTAAAAGTGTTCTGTGAACTTATCTTATATTTGCCTAGTTTAACTTACATTAAAATTTTATGCCCATTTTCTGAAATTTCATAATAAACTTGTATGAATAATATGTTTTCATTGTAGACTGAATCAGGAATTTAGAAAAAAAAAAATCATGGTACTGGCCATGAATAGGAAACCTATAAAGATTATAAAAAGATATGAATGCTATTGATGAAAGCTGGGAGAGACTAGATATTAATGAAGCAGATACTGCATATGTTAAATCCAGATGTAGAATGGCTCTGGTATTTCTTTTGCCAGTGTTTGCCACTGAAGTGAAAATGTAATTTATAATAGTGCATTTTAACCCTCATGTATAATAAAAATTGCTAGGTGAACATACATACACACACACATATACATATACATACACATATACATATATATATATAGTTTTTCTTAAACTCATCCAGGGATGGTGACTACAGCACCTCTCTGGGCAGCCTACTCTTACAAGCCTGTTCTTCCACCCTTACAGTCCTTTCTGTGAAGACATTCCTCCTCATGTCCAGCCTGAACGTCCCTGATACATCTTGGAGCTCTGCCCTCTTGTTGCGTCACTGGTTGTGTGTGAGAAGAGGCTGATCCCACCTGGCTACACCCTCTCTCAGGGAGTTGTAGAGAGTGACAAGGTCTCCCCTGAGCCTCCTCTTTTCTAGGCTGAACAGCCTCATATTTTTCAGCTGCTCCTCATTGACTTAGTCTTTCAACAGCCCCTTTCAATAGCTTTGTTGTCTTTCTCTGGACTTGCTCCAGCACCTCAATGTCCTTCCTGAACTGTGGCCCAGATCTGGACACAGAACTCAAGGTGTGACCTCACAGGAGCTAACTACAGGAGGAAAATTTTTTCCCTGGTCCTGCTGGCCACACTATTCCTGACACAAGCCAGGATGCCACAGGCTGTCTTGAACACCTGGGCACACTGCTGGCTCATGTTCAGGCACTCTGCCCCAAGACTACAGCATTAGGTAGGGCTCTTGGGAGCCACCATCTTCATTTTTGTTTGATTCCACTTGCAGGATCTTGTACTTCAAGTGCAAAGGCATTTGGAAACATAGGATAGTCACAGAGGAGATGTGCTGCCTGACCAGCAGAAACTCATCACTGCTGCCACCTTAAGTCACAGTGTTTTGGCAGCTGGAGAGAGGATATAGAGCCTGCACTATCATGCATTTGAGCCAGCTGTTGGGCCTGTCCCAAGAAGGCAGAATGTGATTGCAGTTGTCTGTATCTCTCTTGTACTAGCTGATACTCTCAGCCTACCAACTGCCTCCCAGAGCTCAGCCACTGAGCAGAGGAGTTCCTGTACCTGGGCACACCCTCCTCAGGGGTGCTCACTGCTGCAGTCCAATGTTGACCTAAGAGTGGGGCACAGTCTGAAGCTGACACCAGGGTGGCAGCATGTCCCCAGTGGAGCCCTGTCTGGGCACTGTGTCAGCTGGGGTGGGGGCAGAGCTTAGAGAGGCCATGGTTTTCTGCTGACTGGGTGCCACACCACAACCTGGTTGGGCTGGCAGAGCTCCAGCTCCCTTCCTGTGTGAATTACCACACAAAGTGCTGTGCAGGGCCCTGGCTGATCGCCACACCCCATGTGCAGTGATCCTGTGCTCCCCAAAGGCTTCCTTTATGCATTACGGGATTGGCTACTATTGATCCTGTCCCTGTGGGATTGTGGTGGCTCTCCCAGCTCTCTCAGAGGTTTCTTTTATTGGGAAACCCCCCTCCCACCCTCAAGTCATTAAGTGTATACTTGTATAATGTATGCTAGAAAAAATAAATTGGGAAATTTAGTAGTGACGTTTCAACAACATCCTTATATCACTTTGATCTGTTTTTTTCTAATGCTCTGATCAAAAGATTTCAGAATGCAGTGCAATTTGAGAGTTTTTATGTATAGTTACACTGCCATTAACAACCAAAGCGTTTCATTTCAAGACATACCAAAAACATCCTTGCCACAGTTGTCTTAAATTAGAGTTGATTTAGGAGAGTTATTCCCATTCTTCCATTGTTTTTGGACCTTGTTTTTTCAAGATAAGAGCACTGTATGTAGAAATGGAAAGATGGAGCAGATAAAAATAACTCAGTTCAATCAACTTTAAAAATCTGATTTATATTGACAATAGGAAAGAAATTTCTTTATTTGTGATTTTATGCGCTCTTATCTAGAGGACTAGGTGGCTTCTTGGATTGATACACTATTTTGTCTTTCTCATTTGCATTCTGCCATATCTATGGAGATCTGAGCCTTTCAGATGTGTTTTTCTAATAAAAAATGGCTTTAAAAAAAATAGCTCAATATTGTTGTGTAAGTTCCCTGTGAATATTTTTGGTGCTTCTAGGTGTCTGCACTGTATGCCCGGTTTTACTAAATTACAATTACAAAGCTATGTGTGTATATGTGTGTGAGGATATACATAATCCTTATACATATACACATATATATATGAATGCACATGTACACACACACACACACACACACATATATATATACACATACACATGTATATACACACACACCCAGGACAACCAAGGGATCAGGCAAAGCCAGCATGGCTGTTAAGAAAGGCAAGTCCTTTTTGACTACTTTGATCTCCCCTTATGACCTGCCTAGTGGATAGATGATCAAAAGGTTGTGGATGTTGTCTATCTGGACTTCTGTACTTCAGCAAAGCCTTTGATACCGTCTCCCATGGCATTCTCCTGGAGAAGCTGGCAGCCCGTGTCTTGGACAGAACTGGCTGGATGGACATGTTCAGAGAGTGATGTGAATGGTGTTGTATCCAGTTGGTGCCTGGTTACTATTGGTGTCCCCCAGGGCTAAGAATTTGGCCCAGTCCTGTTCAATATCTGTATTGATGATCTGGGGATTGAGAGTCCCCTCAGTACATTCAAAGAGACCAAGTTAGGTGGGAGTATTGACCTGCTGGAGGAGAAGAAAACTGTAGAGGGATCTGGACATCTGGACAGACAGATGGGCTGAGACATCAGTCTGCGTCTGAAACTCTGGCATGAGTTTCAACAGC
Organism: Urocynchramus pylzowi; assembly: GCA_013397555.1. Taxonomy (NCBI): domain Eukaryota; kingdom Metazoa; phylum Chordata; class Aves; order Passeriformes; family Fringillidae; genus Urocynchramus; species Urocynchramus pylzowi. The sequence continues at coordinate 3,215,734 of VZRH01003699.1, forward strand.
ACCAAATTCTGGGTCCTACACTTCAGCCACAACAGCCCCCTCCTGCACTATAGGCTGGGGGCAGAGTGGCTGGAAAGCTGCCCAGTGGGAAAAGGCCTGGGAGTGTTGGTTGACAGCTGGCTGAGGGTGAAACAGCTGCATATCCACATGTCCAAGAAGCCTAATGGCAACCTGGGCTGTGCAAAAAAATGGTGTGGACAGCAGGATTAGGAAATTATTTTCCCCCTGTACTTTTAATACTTTTGAGCCCTTCACTGCAAGAAGGACATTGAGATGTTGGAGTTGGTCCAGGGAAGGACAATGGAGGTGGTGAGGGGGCTGGAGCACAATTCTTCTGAGAAGTGGCTGAGGAAATTGGGAGTGTTTAGCCTGGAGAGAAGGAGGCTCAAGGGAGACTTTATAACTCTGCATCTAGCTAGAAAGAGGCTGTAGTGAGGTGGGGCTGAGTCTCTTCTCCCAGGCAACAAGCAATAAGAAAAAAGGAAAAATCATCAAGTTGTGCCAGAGGAGATTTGGGTTGTATATTAGGATTGTATATTGGATTGTATATTAGGAAAAAATTTCTTCACAGAAAGGGTTGTCAGGCGTTGGAGCAGGCTGCCCAGGGAAGAGGTCAAGTCAACAACCCTGGTGGTGTTTAAAAGACCTATAGGAGTGACATGTGAGGTATGGTTTAGCTGTGGACTTGGCAGTGCTGTGTTAACATTTGGTTAACAGTGGGACTTGATGATCCTAATGTTTTTTTTCTAACAGAAGTGATTCTATGATTCTAATAATAATAATAATAATAATAATAATAATAATAATAATATAAAAATACTATGGGTAAAAAAATATATATTGATCCTTTAAAAATATTAATATTTTAATGCATGTTTTTAGCATTTTAAATCACTTTAAAGTTATTTAAAAAAAACAAAGAGAAATTTACATTATTTGGTGAAGAAGAATAAAGACACAATATGGATTAAAGAAGACAGGCAAAAAACTTTTCAAAGATCTTAAGTCCAGTTACCTTACAAATCCACCACCTCATATAGGAATTCTTTCAGTGTTTCACGATTTACATAGTCTACTTGAATACACTTTAGCTGTTACTGAGTATGGAGAAGCTATAGTCTCAGTGTAATTAAATTTGCAGATTTATCTGGTATCTTGTTTCATAACCAAATCAGTATTTTTAGTCAAAAAACTTCAATTCACTCTTGTAGCTATTTTTCATCCCCAATTAATTTGCTCAGTGCAGGTATGGAGAAAATGGCCTGCTGACAAACACTCACAGCTCTTTACAGCTGTGTGGTATCATCAAGGCAGTTCTATCATTTTGGAAAATTGCACAACTGGTAGAATTATAACATCCTGAGTACTAGACATAGAAGTAGAAACAGCAAGGGATGCAAATTCTCTCAAGCAATGTGAGAAACAAGACTCTTTGAAAAGAAATAATGGGGGTAAACCCTTGTACCAGTCGATTGGAAGGGACTTCATGATTCAAATTACTTAATAAGTATGACTTCAGTTTTATAGTCTAACCAACTCCCAGTGTTATAACCAGCTGCTTTACAATCTCCAGACTGGAAGTTAACTTCTTTATGGCAAAATGCAACAGAAAATGGGCTGTCATTGAGTAACTTCATGAGCAGCCTTCCCTGAACTGTTAATCAAAGTGATTGGCACCTGGATTTGAGCCCTCCAGGTTAATCCAGCTCACTAAGCCACTATGTTATCAATATTTCTCCACAGTCCTGTATATTTATTGTATTTTTAATAGAAGTGCACCACATCAAACACCTCTTACAATCTCTGTAATTTAAAGGTAAAGAGGAGCATGGTTATTCCTGCATGATCAATGTTAGATATTCCTTACATACTTGTGTTCAAATACAAGAGCTTACTTCAGACACAAGAAAAGTAGTTCTCTAGCATGTCACATTGATGAGAGACTTGAACTCATGTCTGAATCTGGAGGGAAAAGAAGAATCCTTCAGGTTTCATGTCAGTAGCTCCTGCATTCTGCTGGGCTTTTGGTGGTTTATTTAAGTGACAAAGCAGGTTTTCTAGACATTAGTCTTCGAGTGATGAGAACAGACAAACTGTTTTCAGTCAGGAGGAAAAACATGTCTCTGCTACTGACAGCTCCTTCCCTTTGGTATCTGTTTCTTCTCTTGGACTGCTTCTGCAAATAGAGCTAGCGCAAGCAGTGAACAGCACAAGTACAGGGAAAGGGCTTATAGTGAGGAGGAAAGTGCTTGGAAGCTGGCTAGTCTTCATTGTTTTCTCTGACACTCAGCAGAAACATTTGGTAGGGAGGGATGTGTTTTCTCCACTACTTGAAAGGGGTAGCAAGTCAAGAGATGGTGGAGCCTGGTGAGGTGTGCAGCCAGGAAAGCTCTGCGGCCGTGTCAAACCAAGAACACCAGGATTTGCTCTCTGCTTTTCCGGCTCTGGCACAAAATTTATTCCCTCATGAGATGTTCAGTCACATCCATATCTTGTTGAAAAAACAACCTGAGGTAATTTTTCAAGTACTTTATCTGACATATGAAAAGCCTGGCTTTACCACTCTTTCTCAAGTGTATTACTGAATTTTCATCTCTTCAATTTTGGCATGTCCAAATGTGAAATCTAGAAAACTTCACATGGATGCTTTTACTCTTTTCAGTGGTGTCTTATCTGACATGCAGCCTACTCATAGCAAATAATTTGCTTTGTTAATATTGCATTTTTTAATTGTGGAGATAAACTTAAACCTGTAAAATCATGTAATTTTTTCTAGTGACATTTCCTCGTCAAAACAAATTTCCATGTTCATTAAGTAGTTTTGGTTGAAAATGTTCTAATATATGTTTATTTTTACACAAGTACAGCTAAATTATCTTTTTTTCTTTGTTAGACTTTACGCTTTAAAATTATTATGAAATAGTATAAACTTTATTAAGCAAATATATTTTCCTAGTTTCCCTGGTGAATTAAGATTATTAGGTACATGAATTTATATCCTATGTGTCCCTATTATTTGCTGTGTTTTGAAACTATATCCTAAATACAATTAAGGTTTTCCATTCTTTTATGCAATAACTGAAACTCAGAAGAAATATTGTAAAGATGAGAAAATTCTGTATTATGTATAGCAAATATTAGGTATACCTCAATTTATTTAGAACTACAGTTTCTGATTTATGGGAAAAAAAAAACAAAAAACCCAACTCTTTCTGATGTATTTTGACAGAATCTTTTAATTCCTTTTTCTTTCTTTCCTTTTATGTAAGAAGATTAATTTCTTTCTATTCTTTACTTCTTTCCTTTCTTCCAGAACAGAATCTTAATGAAAAACAGAAGGTTGCCCTAAGCCTGTATGACAACTTTTCATTTTTTAATTCCTATCAATAAAAGAAAAAAAAAAAAAGGCTTAATTGGTCTAACAATAGGTAGTGTTGTCCTTTTACATTACGAAAATGTTTTTTGCAATAGTGTCATGCATAACTGAATCCCATGGAAATAGGTGTGAAAGCCCTTAATGAATTAACTGTCATTTCAACTGCAGGTATTAGCAGTTCAAAAATGCATATTTTTTTCTGCAGGAAAAACAAGCATTCCTCTATTTAAATTAATCAAAAAAAGGAAAGAATACTAAAAGGCAATTCAGACATCAAAGACACAAAGCTTCAGTGAGGATGTTGCACTGGTCACAGATAAAATGTATTAACACAACTGTTAATTTCACTTGAAGTTGCAGGTAACTTTACTCCTCTGTAACAAGTAATTTATTCTAGAATTGAAGCTTTACCTCTTTGATTCAACTCTGAAAGCTTTTATGGTATGATTATTTCAAGATACCAAACTTTTATTCTGCTGAGGAAGCTTGGAGAACATAGTTACCTAGCTCTCTTATCCAAGGCCAACTCATGCTGAAATTCCATATTTTGATATTACTTTCATCTATTTGGAATGAAAATAAAATTATATAAGGAAAACAGGTATTCTCTTTAGTTCTCTGAAATAAGCATCATATTATCTTTTTTATTTTTTCAAAAGTAGTATTGAAAGCAATTTTGTTCAAGGGGCAAAAGAGTCTTGTTCTGCAATTGTTGGAATGAATGGTCATTTTTCCAAGACTGAAAACTCTTGTAATACTGATTTACTTTGAATTAAAGATATTTTTTGTATCACTGCCAACTGTGATGAAGTGAAATGAACACTGTTCAACATGCCTTGAAAATGAAAAGCTTGCAATTTACAAAAATACTATCTGTCATCTATTTTACTTTTTAGACCTTTCAGCTATCCACATTTCTTCAAAATGTGACCTTCCTTTTACCCCAGCTCTCCACAACTGTTTGGAAAATCAATGGCAAGTTTACAATAACCAGCATGAAGCTTTACACACTGTGGAGAAGAAAACATTTTGATAAGCAAATGGATTTCAATGTCAGCCTTCTAAGCAGTTGCTACAGACAAATGATTTGAAAGATTATTGAAAATATACTGTCTTTTTAGAAAGTTACTTTTCTTCCCATGCAAGGCACAGGAAATTGAATCAGCTGCAGTACTGAATTGACTGTACTGTCATTGAAATGTGACCCTGTAGTAAAATAAAATAAGTGTCCAACTGTCCAAAATTTCTAGACCTTACTGAACTTTTCAACCAAAACAATTATATTTCTCCTTTTCTATTCTGCTCTTTATTTTGCAGCATAAAACTTTGTGACCTTTTCTGTCAGAGCAATACATTGGAAATGGCAGTATGAAAAGTGCTTGGGCAATACAGAACCTTCAGACCAAAACTATAATAAATCTTGTCCTTTTCTTCTTGTTTGCAAAATTAAATCTCTGCATTATTATTTTTGTTTTCCTGGTGAAAAAAAGATTCATCAGTGATCAAGAGATCTGCATGGAGAAAAATTTCAGGATTGCATAAATATCATATTCTTGCTCTATTAGCTTATTGATTTTGGATTCTGTTTGAATGTTGCACGACAATTCAGAAGCTGTCTTTGTAAGTTACACCATTTTCGGATACTCCTGGTGGCACAGGATATATCAGGAGGAAGCAGCTGCCAAGAGTAAAGTCAGTAATTGACCATATAGATTTCAAAGCAGAAGTATCACTGTATTGATTTCAAACTCTGTAGCGGCTGCTGAGGTGGGTTTCACAAGAAACAGCAAATACATAGGTGAAAGCTCTGTGATCAAGTGTTAGTAATCTAACTATTAAACTACAGTCACAAAGCTGTCCAGACTGGATGCAACAGAGGATGCAAATGCAAGATCTATGAGTCCGTTCTTCTCTTACTGGAGGAGGTAATAGGACACATGAGAGAGGGAGATGAAGTTCTTGTGAAGTCTGTCTAGCCATTTGGTAAATTTGTGGAATATCAGTCCCACTGACATAATGCAAGGGACCTTTACTTACAAGATGTTTTGACAGAGATCTACAATAACACAATACAAAATTCTCAGGCTCCTTTTTCTCTTGTGCTCTTCCATCAGGCTCGAGTCTCACTAGCTTCTCCAACCTTCTCTAGCTACACCAGCTGTTTAAATAACATGAATTTCCCCTCTGTCTTGGAATTCAGAGATTTTTTCATGTTATATTCTCATAAGAGAATGTGTCAGGGAAGAGAAGAGCACAGACTTGACCAAGAAATACATTGCTCATGGAGACCTCCTTAATGAGAGACTGCAGTGTTTAGAAAATCCTCCTTCTGAGTCTGCTTCATTCATTCAAAATCCTCAGGGAAGAGTTTTCAAGCATTTCTTTTTGTTTTATGTGTTCATCTTTTTGTTGAAGAAATCCCCTCAGTTATTCTGTGAAGGTGAAAGATAGTTCTGTTGGTTCATTATCTTCTGATTTCTAACATTGAAGAGGACTCCTTTGATCATTGTCAAAGAGGTTCTCCTATTGTTCATATTTACATTTACATTATAAATTTTTAATTATCTGATTTGCATACAGGAGGCTAAGAGCAATCAGCCTAAAAAAACTATGCTGTATAAAAGTTTGATGGCAGCCCTGCTTTCCCATACCTTGTTTTCATTCCCAGTGAGAATGTGAACATTGCAAACAAACAAAAGCCAAGTTGAAGCTGAAATGACTGCAAGGCATATTTGACAGAAGCTTTTCATCTGAGCTAGAAAACTGTGAAATTCAGATGTGAGAAGGCATTGTCAGTTGTACAAACAACATTACTAAAAAACCCATTAATTTCTATGTAATTCCTAGTTGTAGTAGAACACACAACACATTCTCATCCAATATCAACTAATTTGTTGATATTGGATGGGAATAGTTTCATAATAAAAAATTTGGGATTTTTGGCAGAAAGAAATGATTTGCTGATAAAATGTCAGATGGCGCTTTGGAAAATGGAAAATAATTAAAATTACTAAATAATCTAAAATTAATTTTACGCAGTCTTGAGTAAAAAGAAAAAAAAAGGGATGTGACTCTTCTGAGCACTACATTTAAGTTTTAGTGGGGTCAATGGAACCATAGAAATATTTTCCCTGAGAAGTTGTTTTCCAGAAGTCTCTGCTTTTGACTTATGCTTAACTTCACGGCGATGATTTTGAACCTACACAATTAAAACTATATTTGTATCAGAGTTAATAAACATTTTCAAAAAGGCACATCAAAATGGCCATCTCACGTCTGTTGACGAGAAGCAGATATATACACAGTGTTTGAATTATAGTGTCATTTTGCTGCCTTCTAGAAAATATTTATGCATGTGTTTTGCATGTTATTTTTCCACTTAGTAATGAAAATGTTTTATTAAATAAATTAAAAATTTTAACAGCTGGTGAATTATAAGAGTCTAAATAAAAGGTAACATTTTTTCCTGGGTATTTAAGACATGTTAAATATTTTTCATGTTTTATGGATTCTATTGAGATTTGGGTCAGGTGGCATCACAATTGAATCACTGTCCCTAAATTCATTTGAAGTTAACATCAACAGCAATGCCAATTGCTTCCAGATGAGGTTTTGTTTCAAAATTGGATTCCAAGTAATATGAGTTTTGGAAAAGGTGCATAAAGAATGACACAGGTAGATAAAAGTTAAGCAAAACTGTAACTTTGTCCTGCTTCTTATGCCTGGTTCTACTGTATTATCAATATTGCATTTAGTTTTGGTGGGGATCATGAGTGAAGTGCTCAAGATAGAAATTTGACAATTACAGCATAGTACCTATTTTCAGAACTGTAATTGATAAACAAGATATCTCTAGGAGACAGGCACACTCCATCAACAGATCTGAGCATGAGGTTTACAACACCTCAGGCTAAATAGGCAACAGAAATCTCTGAAGAGAGGTACTCAGGAAATTTTCCCTCTCTCTTGGACTTAAGCACCTAAAACTAGGTCTGAATGAGGTGCTTTGTGAAACTGGAATGCATAACCCTTAGCTGCTTTTGAAGCAGAGCAGAAAGCAAAAAAAATCTTATTTGCCTAATCCTTACAGGCCTGGGGCTTATAAACATTCCATGTTGATAGTTTCACATATGCTCAAGAAAGTTAAACAAAGGTTATATTAGTTGGAGAAATAGTTCTTCAGACCTGTTAAACTCTACATGAAGAAAAAGAAAGACCATTGGAACAGAGTCCTTTGCCTAGGGCCTGGAGCAATGAACTTGCAAGTTTCATTACTGAAAATATAGGGGGTTTCCAAAACTCCAGAGTACTGGAGTTATTCAGTTGATGTTCTTATTCTGAAAAAAAAGAAGGAAAAATTTAATATGTATATTGAAACAAAGGTCGCAAATTATCAATAACAATATAAAATATAAATTTCCCCGTGTCAAAAATTTTGATGTCTAAAAGAAGTTGATATTTATTTTTGTAACATTTCAGAAAAGTTGAAGTAACTTACATTCATTTTTCCTTGTTTAGTTGTCTGGAGTAATTTTTAGTCCTTGTCAATTTTTCAGTTACCATGGATACAGGAGTATTTTCCACAGGTTCTATCAAAAAATTTTGAGCACAAGGTAGACATAACAAAGATGTAGGAAAACTGGAAAAAAAAAAGCACAAGAAATAAGCTATTGCACTGAAGAGGGTTGTGTTATATCTCAAACATGTAGATGTTGTCTCTTTCTGTACTGATCATTGCATCAGGACTGATACTAGACTTGGAAATAGTCTCATCTAAATTCCAGATTTTGCTATAACTGTCTGAAAAATTAACCCTTAGAATGCTGAAAATAGGTCAAGGAAAGTGAACTTGAGACCTGAATTTTCAGAGGAGAGTTGTGATATCTGGTAAGAAGAGACAAGTCATTGTCAGTAAATCGGGATTTTTTTTTCATGAATTATCATTTTTTCATGAATTATTTCGTGTTTACTTTGAGATATTAAGGCATATATATACATAGAACTTAGAAATATTCATAAGTATACTTTTAATAATATAAACACAGATTAATTAGCAGATTCTATGATGAATATAGTAATATAGGTACCCATATACAATCTACATTCTATTCCATTATGTCATCACAAGAACCTACTTGACTGATCTATGGATGTAATATATACCACTTTAGGCATAGATGTTTGTGCCTTACTTAGTGCAAAGAAAATCTGTGTGAAACAGCTGCAGTTTTCTGTTCTTAAAGGGTACAGCATGTTATGCTACTTTTGTTGTATGAATGTTTTCTCTCAGGTGAAACTTTGACATTTGTACTTTCATAAAATCACCAGGACAGGTGATAACTGCTGCTCTGAAATAGCTCAGAGAAGCTGTTTGGAAGGTTCTCAAGAAGAAAGACATCATGTGGTGGCCAATGAACGTTATGACATGAGTTATTATTTCTCATTGGAAAAGGCTGAGAAGAAGCCAAAGACTTGGCTACATTGTGATCCTTTCAGTATGAGCTGAAGGATGATGCAAAGCAAATGTGGGCCTTCCTTTGGAAACCAATCCTGGTTTCTTGAAGGAAACCATGTTTTTCTACACAGCCTAATATAGCAGTTTATTGGTGTATGTATTTGTTCTGTAAAATCTGGTTTTGAAAGATTGTTACATACAGTACGTTGTTATGTTTTATATTTAAAACACTTAATATTTAGGACCATTAAAGAGAACTTAGAGAAAGAAACTTGAAAGACATCCAATATGAATTGAAGCTTGGTTTTGCCTAAACAAATCCTAAGACTGCCAGCTCTTTGTTGAAAGTGTCACTGCCTCCTTTTGTGCAGCACTGAAAGTATTGTTGCAATTCTTGATTTGACTTCATACCATCAAGGTACCCTTCACTGGAGTGTAGCAACATGCATTCCACTATGAAAATAAAATAGTTTTTAAAAAATTTTTTTAAATTTTTTTTTTTTTGTTTTAATTGTGTCAAATTAAAACAATGGATGGAAAATGAGCTGGTTTAAAGACTGAAGGATGAAGTTCAAATCTTTGTATTTTCAAATGTCCGGTTTTAATACTTTTAAGAACAACTAAGATAAAAGTTTTAATAATGGCAATATTTTAAGAAAATTAAGATATAAAAGAAAAGTAATGAAACTGAGGAAAACTGGATTCTTTTTGGTTTCACTCCCCTTTTTGGCTGGAAGCACTTTTAAAAGTTCATGTTGCAAAGAATCTGAAAGACCATTTTGAATGTGTCTCCTATGGCATCCAAGCAGATCACACTAAAATTAATCTTTAGTGAGGGAAATTATAGATTTTTTTAAAATCATCTGCATTTTCTTTATAATTAGATTAATGTGTAAATTAGAGCAAATAGAAAATCATGCACAAGACAGTGTATAGCAATGGAAAATATCTTGTTATATTCATGGTCTCATTTAATGATTTGGTTTGGTTTGGTTTGGTTTGGTTTGGTTTGGTTTGGTTTGGTTTGGAAGGGACCTTAAATATCATCTATTTCCAACCTCCCCTGCCATGGGCAGGAACATCTCATTTGGATGGACATTAGGACATTGCTAGACCATTCCCTGATCTGTAGTGAAGAGAAATACAGCACATAAATCCTATGTTGTGAAAGAGAATATAAAAAAAGAATATTATAATCTTTATTTTTTGAAAATTGCTTTTTATCCTTTGAACTATCAACTATTTTGGGAAATCATGGGATCTTAAAGATTATACAGAATTTTTTGGAAGTACATTGGAGAAAATAATAAAGCCAAATTCAATATTTGGAAAATATTAGGCCTAAACCAAATAATTTAATTTTAAATTAAATAGTTTTGATTTTGTACTTACATAGATGATGGCACTCAGGGCAATGACATGGACAAATTATACTTTCATCCTGATACTTTGCCTGGTAACTGTTACTTTCCCAGACAGACACTAATAACTAGTTTTCAAGATGAACATTGATTGTTTATACAGAAATGATTTTATGATGGTTTTTGTTTTTTAAGCTGTAAAATCACACTAAATCACAGGTGTTCACCACAAAATGCCCTTCCAATATGGCAGAATTTTTGCACAGATAATTGCACCCAAAGTGTTCATAACAAAGAGCAATATTAAAGACATGTTTCTCACAAATATGGTTTTAAAATTCCCCTTTCTATTACCTGTTATAGTGAAGATGTTTTAATATGTTTGGTTGAGGTTTCTTAATGTTTTTATAAAGGAAATAATTTAGAGCTGGCTGAATCTTATAAAGCGGCTTTCATAAAAATTTTTTTAAATTGGAAGTCAGATCCATCGCATATTATGCATCTCCTATTTGTTATCACTGTTTTTTTTTTTTTCTGGTCTGTGTGATGAAATCTATTTGTTTTTCACAGCACTTGAGTCAGAAATATTGCTAGGTAAGAGCTAAACAGAGAGACAATCTGCTACAAAAGCCAACAGAAATTGCAGCAGCTAGAAATCAAACTAATCTAAATAAGATAAGAAGAACACGTATTTTTCTGAGTTTAAACAACAATCTTCCATCTTCATCTTCCACAAGGGGGTTCAAACTCTTATCTTCGATTTAGAGGTGAACGAGATATGGTGCAATTCAGAATTTCAAACTCTGGGGTCAAGATACTTAACCTTGGTCTCACTGAGAGGATAATCAGGTACTTCTGATGGGGCTCACAAAGCTCACTTCACATGGCCTGTGTGAAGTTGGGAAGAACTGTGTCTCAGAAGGAGTTATAAAATGACAGGAGAATAAATGGCGCTGCAAGTGAGATGTTAAAGTAGCATTATAGCAGAAAATGTGCTGAGATAAAAATGAGGAGCAGCTTAACCAGTCAGCGGCTTCAGAGGAGGCCAGGGGAAAAAAAATAAAAACCAATCAAACCACAAAGCAAGAGAGAGAGATGTATTTATTCTTGGGTAGGAAAAGGTGACAGACATTCCCAGTATGTGAGGTAGGCAATTAATCTCAGATTTCTTTTAAGCACTACCATTGCTGGCAGCCTATGAAGCACAAAAACAGTGAAGGTCACAACTCCCCTTGAGAAGGAGTTCTGCCTCAGTTTAATCACACTGATACCTCCAGAGCTCCACATGATTGCAGGAACATAACAGGTGAAGAAAAGGGGGCATAGGGCAAATGAGTAATTGCAAAAAATATTTGATATGAATTAGGACCTTTCTCTCTGTTCTTTTCTTGGCTTATGTGTGTTTGTTACTTTGACTCTTTACTGGGTACTGCATATAAAAAGGCCAGAATTTTTCTTAAGAAAATTTCTGTACAGCCTGGATAGGATTTTTTTTTTTCTTCAGCAGAAACAAAGTTCAACTTATAAGAAATGAAGAACAATAAGGATCAGGGAATTAAACAACATCATCTCCAGAATCAGAATTGCATTTATTGTCAGCTACTTTATACCCAGTTAGGAGACAGTTCTGAGAGTTTGAGAGATTTTAATTCTGCGCTTAATGGAAAAAAAAGACACACTTCTCATTCTTGTTGTTTCCCCCTTTTCCCAGACCAAGAACTAAATTACCACCAGTGACATGGTTCCACACATGCAACAAATGCAAAATTCCTAAAATGTGTTCATAGTACAGCAAAATTCATCAGCGCATCAGCACTGCAGATGAGAGGTTGTTGTTGCTTATGTTGTGTTTGGAGAACATTTGTCATAAAGTAGAAGAAAATAAAATTTTTTTTCCCTGAGCATTTTAATTCAATGTCTCATTAAACTTACAGTTTTCTGCAAAATTGAGTAATCAGTTTGAATACTGAAAGTCTATTCATCACATAAGAAGTTACATTATGTTTTGTGGAAACAAACAGTATTCCATTTGGAAGTAAGCTTTCTCATTCAGGGCATAAATATATTTCAGGTTTTTAGCATCTGAAAAGGTAAAATGATCCAAACCTACTGAATTCTAGTAATAATCTTAGATGTCATAGTACAAAAATAAGTCTTAAATTCACTTTTCTTTTGAATAAATAAATGAAAATATTTTTTGTTATCAAAAACCTGCACATTTAGTACAGGGAAATGAAGAGTTCTTTTCAAGACAAAATACTAATTACTTAATTAGAACACATTTTCCTTAGTGGAAAAGCTTCCAAAAGAGAATGGGGTCAGGTGACTAGTACATGACTTAAAGGGACATTGCCTTATTTTATGAAAATACATATGTGCTTAAATGCTTTAAAAAAAGATAGGAAAAGCCCTTTACACACTAAATGTTTTTCTTCATTAAATATATAAAACATATGAATATTTATCCTTAATGGTATACCTTTTTCTGCTCCCATCTCTAACAGAACCACAGACTTACTTAATTCAGTCCTAGTTATGTGCTGAATTGATTGATACAACTCAATTAGTCTTGCTTAAGAAAGAACCAGGCAGGATTTTGTTATGGAAGATTAGGAAGAGAATATAATCACATGCTGTGAAGACATTGTCAGTATTTTATAAGGGCAGTTTATAATGACCATAGACAGCTTTAATGGATATAAAAGACACATGTGAAAATGGAGCACTTCCTGTACAATAAACTTAGTATGAGAAACTAGAATTAAACTAAACATTATAAAGAATAGGAAAATAACCCTTTCACTTGAGCAAAAAAAAAAAAAAGTATTTCCAGTTAATCAGATGCTGACTACTGTGGAAAAAATTTGCAATGCAGGGAAAATGGATTTTTACACAAGGGCCAGTCTGGCATAAACACATTCCGCTAATATTAATACATTTGTATAGAATACATTGTAAAAACAGAACTTTGATATAGTGAATAGCAAACTGTCTCTCTGCAAGTATTAGCTAAGTTCTAAAATAAAATGTTTGTCTTCATGTCTGTGTCCCTTTTATGATTGCTTTCTACTGACATCCCAGTAACAGGTTTTCTTCCAAGAGAATAATCACAGAAAATGAGCCAGCTTTTACATAGACCTCTTCACAAGAGAGTACCAAAGCTCTGCATGATTTCATTGCCTGTCAGAAAAATACTTAATTACTATTTTATAGTAGCAAAAATGGAATCTAGGGAGTCAAATTACTTATGAGATGCACTTAACAAGTCTGTAATTACACCTATAATAAAAAAGCAGCTCTTACAAAAAACTTTTTTTCAACTCCGCAACAGAAAATCAAGCTTCCTTTCCTTCCTTTCCATCTCATCAAATGGATAAGGTCTGCGTGGATATATGGTCAAACACCAGAGGAAAAGGTTCTTTTTTTCTGCACAGTCTATGGAGATGCATCTGCAAGATTCTACTCCTGAATGAGAGTGCTGCAGGAGACATATGGCTAAAATAATCACTGAAATAGTTTCAGTGCATAAAAAACCTAACAACTTCATAAGAGCTGACTAATGGCAGCTGAGATAGGACTAAAATACATGTTAATAAAAATACCAGCAATTTACCCTCAATATTGGTTGAGTTAGGCTGTTATTTGGAAGAAAAACACAATTTTCTCATGTTGTTTTCCTCATGTACTAGGCATTTTTGTTGGTATTCTTTCACAAAATCTAGATGCCGTGAGTCACATACTTTCTGTGACTGTAGACAGCAAAATGAAAAGTCTCATTTCTCTGAAACACATCTAAATATTTATGTAGATAATTTGCTGTCTATCCTGAGGCTTATGTGTGCTGCTTGAATATATACACAGATGCAGCTCTCTTAAAAATTGGTTGAAGACTAGAAATATAAAAGGAAGCAGTACATGAATAATAGTAGGGAGTTCAAAATGCTTTATGGACTTGGAAAGGGCATTTGTTCTTCTTTATTGTGCTGCAAAAATGGAACACTCTACTTTTTCCCTAAGAAAGTGGGCTTTCAAAGTCCTAGCTTCAATGTATTATGGCAACTTGTGAAAAACAATTCTGTTTTGAATGATTAAAAACTAGTAACCAATTACAGAATATAAACCCACCACTGCTTTAAAAAGAAAAGCCTCCAACAATGGGATTTGGATAAGAAGGGAGAGCTCAGGGCCCTGGCACATACCTAAAACTATACTGGAAAATTCTCTTACTGCCAAATATTAAATATCCTTATCTCTGCCAGTGAATGTGCAGTTGGGTATGTCCTAGGCAAACTCCACTATTACCATTTGTCCACTGGCCTGTAGTACCAGTAGAAAGGAGGAAAGTTTAAAACAGGCTTCTTGCTGTGGGAAACCATAAATTTCTAGGCCACGTGTTCAAGCAGGAAATAGCAAAAGGAAGCTGGTGACAATAATCAGGAATATATTTAGAAAAACATAATAAATGAGGAAATAAAATAAGGGTGGAAATAAGGACTGATCTTCCAAAGCACATGTCTGGTTCACATGTCAGTATGTACTACACCAGAGGTTCTTCCTGGGCTTTACAGTGCAGGTGACATTTGTTATCAACACCTCTGTTCAATTATGTACTTTTTGTACACTGTAATTAAATTCCTTGGGCCAACCTCACTCCTTGATGGAGCTATACCACCTACTGTATTTACCTACTGTAGGTATATTTTCTGGCTTGCAAACTATGTTATTAGTTTTTAAGACCAACGTTTTCTTCCACTGACATTTTCTTCCACTTTCTCATATTTGGAAAATGCATAATGGTGAATGCAGTTTAATGCAGATCTAATCACAGTCACAAGCATGCAAAGGAACTGAGTGTGTTCAAGACTGTGGTTAATGATTACACAGCTGTTTAATCACATCAGCTGATTAAAAAAGCAAAAAGCAAAAAGCAAATCCTTTCTGAAAGAAAGAAAAGACAAAAAAAAATAGCTCAGAACACATGAATTTCAGAAAAGGAGAAACTCCTTTTGTCTTAAAATGAAAAGTTATGGAAGGTGATTTTTTCATTTCATTTCACCTAATTTGATTTTAAATGATGTTAAATACTCTCAAAACTTTGGCGAATATGCTCATATATTTGAGTCTACCTTAAAAGACATTTATTTTAAAATATTAAGATTTATTAATATTTCTTACATTTACAGTCACACATTTGTGAGCACTGCTTGGGATGCCTTTTGAGCCATTTATATTAATAGTATTCCTCTAGAGGTGATTGTGAGTTTGTTGACAGATCAGGACATAGGACTCTCCTTTTTACTTTTGCTATTGGAGATACTTTTCTTTTTCTCTCCCATCTCTCTAAATGGCTCTTTGATGTTTTATGATGTGCATAGCTTTTTTCTCCTCATTGACACTTCAGCTGTACAGAGTCCCATTCTCTATTGTGTCCAGTTCTGACAACATGAGTGTATAGTTGGCAATACATAGAGTTTTGTCAATTTCAACAAAACTTGGTCAATGCCAGGCCAAATATATATACAAATATCATTTGTATATTCATATTTTTCAATTTGGTAAAGTCACCTTGTTTTTCTTTTCTGCTTTAAGAAGTCAGATATTATGATAAAAAGAAGACATGGAAAATTTTCCCAGAAAAGTATGACTTGAATATGTAACATAACTTATGTGTTTATTCTTTAAAATTAGGTTTCCTCCATCAGCCCAGTCATTATCAGTATCCTTATGCAATGACCTTTATGATGTCATCAGCAAACAGGAGCAAGAACAAAGTTTAGGATTCCTTTCCTGCACACCATGTAGCATAAATGGGACAGGTAAGGCCTGAGGCGTATTCTGGGATTTCATTGTGAGAACAGGTGACACATTTGATACTAAACCTGCTGTTGTCACTGTCTTTTCAGAATTTGCTTAAACAACTGGGCTACAATATAAACAGTTTGCAGGGGATTGCTTCATCTTTCAGTTAATCTCACTTCCTTTCTCTTTTGTTCAGAAAACCTGATGCTATCATTTCAGCGAATGGAATTTATTTTTTTGTTCTTATTGCTAAAAGCTATGAGAATAAATCCTTGGTTACAGCCACATGTAATAATTTTTCCTTGAAGTTTTTACTACAATTCTTCATACCTATTCATTAATATTTTCCTTAGCTCGGATATATTTTTGGCCAGAACAAACTGCTTTCTTTGTTTTATTTTTGTGGAGTTTTTTTTGTTTGTTTAGGTACAGCAATTTAACAATTTAACACAGCTAACCAATTCAACACAGAACACTGTCAAATTCAAGGAAGTTCTTGCTATTCACTAGACATAGATGTTTACAGAACTAACACAAATTCCATTTACTACCTCTATAAAGAACCAAACAAGGACAGAATTGGAAAAAAAATACTTAAATATTTCTTGATCCTTAAAGTTAAATTGATCATGAAATAAAACTAGTTATAAATAAGGAAATTAATGCAATGCAAGAAAATTTCAGCAGTTTGCAAGCCCAATTATAAGTGGACAAAATACACAAAACTCACAGAACAGAGGGAGAAATGACAACATCAGCAGACATGAATTTTCCTGTTTAGAATGACTCCTGAAATGAAGTGCTACTCAACAAGAGGAAGCATTTCAGACTTAGCCCGTTAGTGTTTGTGGAAGGAGTGGCATTAATAACCCTGTCTTCATGGGCTGCCTGACTTCATTCACAAAGGCCTGTACTGAAGGCTCAAAGTAAGCAGTTAGCAATTGAGTTGGAAGCAGGCAGACTTTTTCTCCTCTGAGGCTTCCTAGAGCATCTGGACAGACATGCAAGACAAGTTACTGCTACACAAGAGCAAGTCCAAAGTAGCCTACATCTCCCATGGGGAAGGAGAAAACGGTGATGTTCTGAGTCATTCTCTGCTCCTCAGGTGGCACAGCTGTGTGTCACTCCTCATGACAGGCAGATCATAAATTTAAAATTTAGCTCATGCAAGTGCATCATTTCAAAAGCGTTCAAGCTTTTCCGTGTGGTCTTCTTCTAAAGAAATCAAATTCTGCTAAAAATGGTTCATCTTGTCATGATAAATCCATCTTTGGCTTCCCTGCTGAGACTGCTATAATTGTTATCAGCTGTGATTTCAGTGGTTGTTATATAGCCATTTCTTACCAAAGACTAAACCAATACTATCAGCCCCTTTTACACATGGTTTGGAGTAAATAGAGGAGAACATATCACGTACAGGGTATATTCAAAACAAATATATTTATTTTAATCAATGTATCTTTTTAAATCAATACATTTAAAATTAAGTTTGGTAGTTAGCCTCCTTCTGTATTCTAAAAACCATTCCCAGCATTGGTAAGAGATTACATCGTTTTGAAAACGAGTCCTTCTCATGTCTTTAAAGAATTTTACTATTTGAGGCAATGATTTTCAGGCATTTTGATCAACCACTTAGTTTTAACAGTTCTGTAATTGTCTGAGGTTATAAAAAACACACATTAATCTTTCAGTCATCTGGTACAGAGGCTGAGTAAAGAGCAGCAAAAACAAAGAAGGTATATTGAAAAGCATAAACTGCATTTTATCAGACACTTAGATTTTAATAGCAATACAGTAAGAAGGTCAGAGAATCATTATTGTTAGAAAGAATTAATGCATATGAAATCATATAGTATTTAATCAAGAGACATTTTAGGTGGCAAATATATTTAATCTGCTGGGAGGCATTTGGATTATTAATGACTAGATGAGTCTTCTTTTTTTTTAATTGTGCTATTACACTGAATGTTTTATAAGACCTTTGCACATTGTGTGTGCACGTGAAAATCCAGTTCTGGGCCCCTCACTACAAGGAAGATGATGAGGCACTGGCACATGTCCAGAGAAAGATGAAAATCCTGGTGAATTGTCCTATGAAGAACAGCTGATGAAACTGGGGTGCTTGAGCCTGGAGAAGAGGTGGCTTGGGGGATTTTATCATTCTACAACTGCCTGAAAGGAGGTTGCAGTGAGGTGGGGGTTGACCTTTTCTCCCAGGTAACTAGTGACAAGCCAAATGAAAATGGCCTCTAATTGCACCAGGTAGGGTTTAGGTTGGAGATGGAAAAATTTCTCCATGGAAAAGTTGTCAAGCATTGGAACAAGCTGCCCAGGGAAGTGGTTGAGTCACCAGTTCTAGAAGGAGTTAAAACACATGTAGATGTGGCACCTGGGTACATGGTTTCATGGTGGGCTTTACAGTGCTGGGTTAATGGTTCACAGAATCACAGAATATGCTGAGTTGGAAGGGACCTACAAGTATAACTGAATCCAAATCCTGGCCCTGCACGGCACCATGCCCAAGAACCTCATCATGTATCTGAGAGCATTGTCCAAACACTTCTTGAACTCTGTCAGGCTTGGTGCTGTGACTGCTTCCCTGGGGAGCCTTTTCCAGTGCCCAACCACTCTCTGGGTCAAGAACATTTTTCTGAATTCAACATAAACCTCCCAGACACAACCTCAGGCCATTCCTCTTGTCCTGTCACTGGTCACCATAGAGATCAGTGCCTGCCCCTCCTCTTCCCCTCAGGAGGAAATTGTGGACTTCACTGGGGTCTCCTCTCAGTCTCCTCCAGGCTGAACAAGTGACCTCATCCACATCTCACACAGCTTCCCCTTAAAGCCCTTCTGCATCCTCGTTGCCCTCCTTTGGACACTCTAACAGTTTAATGTCTTGGTTATATTGCATTGCCCAGAACTGCCCCAGCACTCGAGGTGAGGCATCCCAGGGCAGAGCACAGCAGGACAATCCCCTCCCTTGCCTGGCTGGTGATGCTGTGCCTCATGTACATGGACATGCTTGGCCCTCCTGGCTGCCAGGGCACTGCTGACTCAAATTATATATGCCAACATATATGTTGGACTCAGTCATCTTAAAAGTATTTTCTCTCTGATATGATTTTGTTTCTGTAATTATTTATTTTTTCTTCCTTTCTCTTTCACTGTGTAACACTATCAAGCTAGGAATGCAAATATTTTAGATCTCTTAATTTTTTCTGGTTTTTGTTTCTTATACTGTGGATGTGAAGCACTCAGAGAGTACTGTGCTCAAACAATATTTTCACTTAATATTTTTCCCTGAGTCTGGAAATCTTTGTGAGTGCATTCATCCCTTTGGGCTAACATCCAAATCTTGAGGTGGGAATTTGACTCAAGTTGAGAAGCAGTTGAGAAGTTGTTACTTCTTTCTTCCCTTTTTATATTCATAACAATAAACAATAGCTGGCTTTTATGTACACAAGTAGATTATATTTATAAATTAAAGAGATACTCTCAAAGTCTGACCTAAAAGACATCATAAAATAGTTTTTTAAATTAAGTTCTGTGGGAATGAGCTTATTTAATGCAATTTCTCTCATTCATGAGGGAAGCATAAAATAGAACCATGCCTATTTCAAGTTCTAATGTGGACAGATAGTAGATATTGTAGATCTTTTTAAAGCAAAATGATAGATCTCAAGCAGATTAGAGTGGGGGTCATGGTAGAAAGTTAGAAAA
This sequence comes from Urocynchramus pylzowi, assembly GCA_013397555.1. Lineage (NCBI taxonomy): Eukaryota > Metazoa > Chordata > Aves > Passeriformes > Fringillidae > Urocynchramus > Urocynchramus pylzowi. The sequence continues at coordinate 3,235,445 of VZRH01003699.1, forward strand.
CAAAATTTAAACACTGTAAAATGCAACATTCATTTTTGAAATTACAATTTTTGAAGATACATTGATGAAATTAAGAACTTGATTTTGAGAAACCCCAGATTTTCATAAAACCATTTTAGGCCAGTAATTTCAAAGGGAAGTTTAGACTAGCTCTATAATTCAAGTAGTTATGTAGTACTGTGACATATAACAGTCAGAGAAGTAAGAAAGTGATGTTGTCCATGTTAATTTCCTTTTTTATTGATAGATACTGAAATATAAAACATTATAAACAAAATCTTGGATTTTTGTTATGGAATAAAAAACTGGATTGTTCATTATAAGTCTCCATGTGGGTCATTCTTGCTTTTATCGTGTCTCAATGTCTCCAAGCAGTGTTTTTTTTACTTCTTTCTTCCCTTTGGATTACATTACCCATGAGTGAAGAAAATTAAGTAGAATTTAGGCTCTGCATTGGAATATCTCATCCTATTTTGGCCTTTTCAATGACCATATGCAAGTCATTCATATTCCCCAAACCAATATTTTTGAAATCATGTATAAGGAATAAATGTATTTTTTCCTCAGTATTTGTGAGAATTTAGGTATAGTTTATAAAGATCCTTTTGTTCCATTAATGAATGCTTACACATGTATCTTGGCCCATAAAGTGAAGCTTGGATTTTCACTCACTCATTTCAGAGAGAGAGTTTAACTGCACTAATAAAACTGGACCCTTTTCTAATGGTCACACATATAAAAGTCCATTCATTTAACTGTCTTGAGCAGCTTTGTACCTGAGACAACGTAAATAACCTCTTGAACAACTTATTTTAGGTTGCACTGTCTTTACTGTTTGAAATTTCTCGATTGTAGAGAAACTCATTGCTTTCTAAATGTTACATGGAAATAAGATGGTATTAAGTATCCCTAGAGGCAACTAGAACATGGTCTTCAGAGCCTATTAAAGGTCTTTGTCAGTGTCTTAAGTTTTGCACCTCAGTGGTGTCAGCATAAGCTGCTGTACAGCACAGTCATGGGTTCCAAGGGGTCTGTCAGAAACAGCTCACTTCATTAACCTTGCCATAATTAAAAAAAAAGACCTTCAATAATGATGTTTAAACTCCCATGTTCTGTGTCATATTGCATCAATACTGAGGTCTCAAAGGCCTTTTGTTAGGTACCAATATATAACAAAGGATTGCTTTCCTCATAATTGTGAAGGAAGAAACAGAAAATTCTGAAAATAACAAAGAGTAAAAATAATTTCATTATGATGAAAGTTTAAAAGGTGGTAAACACTTTGAAACAAATCTGGCATTTTTGAAATCTACATGATTTTGTTTCAGACATGAAATTTTGTGAAGTGCTGACCATTAAAATCTATCTCTATCTATCTATCTATCTATCTATCTATCTATCTATCTATCTATCTATCTATCTATCTATCTATCTCCATATTTTCAGTTTCTTTGATTTCAGACCATGATGTTAAAATATCATGACAGATAGAAGCATAGCATGACTTCTCAAAAAATAGTATTAGACAAGACTGCAAAAAACTCCTTTGATGGACTTTGCAAATGAGTGTAGGATTAAGTCAGCAGCTGAAGATACTCTCCTGATATATGCTAAAGCTTCACAAAAAGGAAGTGTTTTCCACTATATACAGAAGATGGGATGGTCTTGGTAGTGGAGGGATTTAGATACATCAAAGAATACGTTGCAAATATTTTTCTTTAACTTCATATGGCACCTCCAGGAATTTTGTCTCACAAAAATTGTACTCGGTTAACCCTTGCTACTGCTGTGCCAGCATTTCTATATTGAAACCCTATTTCAGAGGTTCATAAATTCTACTCATAATTTCATTCCAGCTCTACACCAGACCCATAATCTAACTTTATGTGTTAATGATCTCTTTATAATTTCAAAAAAATTCTTTCTCACAGAAATCTACTTTTTCTCTGATTTCTCTGTCTGTGTAAATACTGAAAAGTTTCTTTTGAACACTTGAATATAAAAGGTGCTTAACTGAACCTGCTTCATAATGCATTGACATAAAGTAATGAAACAATTTTGAAAGGCACCACTATCCTTTTTTCTTAAGAGAAGAAACTACAGCACAGCTGCTGGGGTATCTTCAGTTCATGTAGACTTATCTGAACTATTTAAAACTCCCCAGGGCAGCTCTCTGTTAACAGCAAAATCATGTCAGTGCTGAACACAGTATAGGCTGCAAAAGTTACTGATGTCCTAAATACTGTTCTATTCCAGCATGTTTATTGTCCTAACAGACATTGATTAGGGACGTTTACATCTCTTAGGGGATACCTGTAGGCACTGCAGAAGAGGTAATCTCTGTGCAACACATACTCAAAACCCTTAGTCACCTGTCTGAAGTTTAAGGGATTTGTTTCCTTCACTAAGGGCTAAAATAAAGAAATAAACAGCTACATGAGAAAGTAATGTCAAAATTGATTTGAATAATATGACTTAATAAAGTCAAGGCTACTGCGACTTAATGCACGTTTCTCAAGGGAAAATTACTGTATATAGTGGAAACACAGTAAATTGTTTTGTGCCTTGACTCTATTGGACTCTGGACTGAACTGGAACATAATGATTGCTATTTTGTTTCCTTTGAACACATCTTTCAAAGATTGTATACAACTGGCAAAGCCTGTATAGGGCAGGGAGTTCAAACAAGAACACACTACCAACAAATCTTAGAAGTGGTAATGCTATAACCACCAGTGAATAATGCTGAGTAATGAAACAATTTACTGTACAAGTATTTGACTATTCATGAACAAATGCAAATAAATAAAAGCTGTTTTATACAAGCATTATTTAAGTAGTTTTATTGATAGTTGAGGTACTCACGGCAGAGCAATGAAATATGTTTAAAATTATCTGAAATTTGTTAACTCACAAATAAAACATATATATATATATATATATAAATTTATATTTACTATAACTATGAGCCACTACAGATGAAATATGGAAGCTAAACATTAGCACAAACCACTAGTCTTCTGAAATAAGAACCAGCTGTATGAATTTTGACAACAAAACCTAGTTCTCAGAGTGATGAATAAACCATGAAAAGTTCTAGCTTACTTTGTGCAAGTGTTGCCTTTGCAATAATAGAAGCAGTAGCAAGTAATCTTTTGATTGTATTTATGGAAGCTCTCTACCTCTTGAATAGAAAGAGATAAGTTTGGCCACTTTTTCAATGATTAGTAAAATTACTACATTACAATTTGCAGTGTTGGAATAATGTACTGCGACAAATATAAACTTGAGCAGTAGAAAAAACCTAGCAAAATGGAACTCAGCATGATCTACTTTGTCTTATAGAAAAATCTGTAAGCTTTATCAGACTTTCAGACTTTTAGGATGACACACATATGATGATTTTGGAGCCTAAGCTAACAGGCTTAATGAAAATTGGTGTAAATTTGCAATGCACAAGTGCTCTCTCTACATATATATACTCTAAAATCAATCTTTATTTCGATTCTGTTTTCTTTAAAATATTATTAACTTTTAATCAATCTTACTCCTATTAACATGTTAATTTGGATATACACATTCCTGCTTCACCAGTCCCAGATTCACACTTGGGCTAATACATGATAGTGAGTTCTATTCCTTGAAATCTGAACGCATTTTCATATTTCCATTTCTTGGTTCAAATAATTGGCAGCTCACAGATGGACCAGTTATTTTTTGCATGCTTTCTATTCATTAACTGAAAGCTAGACCAGCTCCTTTTGGACCTGTTCTTTAATTAATGAAGCAACAAAATCGTGTGTGAGACAGGAGGCAGTTGCTTCCCCTCACTGAGAGTAAACATAGAGGCAAGTACTGCAATTATTTTCCTGCTGCAACTGTAATAAACATACAAATATCACAGATTTCCTTGTCCTCATGCATAGTCAGAGGAGAAATATTCCAGCCCTGTGTTTAGTTAATGCTCTATTTATAGCCAGTCCTGTCCACGTTTTGGCTGCTTAAGAAATTGTATAGTAGACAGATCGTCTGGCATTAACTAGGTCCCTGATGATGCAGCAATATATGGGTAAATGAAGTCCTAATACTCATGGGATATTATTGATATTAGGGCCAGAGTAGTGCCCTTTTCTCCCCTTGGTTTTTTTACCCACAGCAGGTACAGGATTAGCAATCAGTCATCATGGTGATTTGTGGGCACATTAGGTTGGTACGCTGAAACAAATAACTCCAAAGGGAGTGCATATGCTTTACATAATTATAGGTGTGAGTGTCTTTTGTTATGATATTATCAAATAGGAAAGAAAGATGAAAGGGTTTTTAAAAAGTGCCATGTCACAGAACTATTGTAAGGCTCAAAAAACAGAAGGGCAGGCCAGCCCCTTGTGTTTCTGAGCTATTGAAGTGAAAACTAACACTCCCACTGCTGCTGGCCTTAGTTCTCCAGCCCAAACAGTAGTTGCTCAATAAAACCTCTGTATATGCAAAGTTCTTAAAGGCATAATACAAAATCAGTGAACAATTCTTAACAAGAATACTTGTTAACAAGGGTGGTTCTTCCCACCCACAGAGAGCTTAGCTTTATGTCACACTTTGAAAATGTTACCTCCTTTCTCTCTCTACCAGTGCCATGCAAAAACTTCACTATAAAAACTTCACAAAAACTTCACCTTTCACTCACTGGAAGTCACACTCCCCATTGCCCTAAAAGGCCTGGAGTGGGCAGTGACTTGGCATCCAAATTGCTGCATGATGGAAATTGTGGATGACTGTAAATACCAATCTGGCAACATAACCAGGGGAAGGAAGAAAACTTTCATACTGTTACACTTCTCTCCACAGAAAAAATAAAGGGTATAGTTAGAAATACTTTGAAATAACTGCCTGATGTTCTGGGTTTGAGAGAAAATTCTGTCTTTACCCTAATCAGCCTGGAACTTGGATGAAATGGAGGATAAAATAGGCACAGATTTGAAATCAAATTAATGAATAAAAAGATAATCTTCTCAGTTTGGGCAGGCACCTCTCCGGTTGTCACTTCCTTGATTTTTCCTCAAAATGAGGGTGTATTTCTGTTAGAAGCAATTATTAAATTTTTTTCAAGGACAGTGAAGTATTTTTAGGGCATGCAGCAACACCAGAATCTTGTCTTTGTATGACCTTCCTTCTGTGAGTAGCACTTTTGTTTTGAGTTGTGACGCAGTTTTCTTGCCACAGTTCTTTGGAAAACAAATGTCTGCTTTTGAACATCTCTGGTTTCATACACAAAACTCAGTAGTAATAATTATAGTTAAACTTTGGTATTATAACTTTTACTGTGCACAGCTGTACATTGAACCATTGAGGAAACACTTTATCAAGGTAAAAATGATGCAGCATCATTGAATCCATGTGTTCATTGTCTCTATCATGCTGGCTTCAAGAATGGGTAAATGAACTCCAAAAAACTCAGCAAGGATGTAGTTTCAAAAATGTCTCGATCAGAAATGCATGCTTTTTTAAGGGGCAGGTTTGCAATTGTATGATGTGGGCAAAAGAATTTAATCTGAAAAAATACAGGAAGGAGATCTAAGAAATATTTTAGCATGTTTTTAAAGTTCCAAAGGCATTTGGCCTAAAATGGTATTTTAGATTCTGAAAAATAAGTCAACTAAGGGGGAAATAAATGTAGGTTAAGTGTTTTAAAATTTAACTTTATAAAGAAACTAAATCCAGAAACCATGGAAAATTTGGACATTTTGACTGGCAAATGCAAGCAGATAATGATCTTAGCTAAGCAAGGACTTTTATGGATCAGGAGTGCTGATTTTCTGTTAATCTTGGAAGGCTATAAGGCAGGGGTAAAGGTTAGGTTTGACAGTACTAAAAAATTTGTGATTCTGACAGTAGTAGTCTATATATTCTCTGCTGTATTCATTGCACTGCTGATTAAGCAAAATTACAGGGATCTGTCACATACTCTTCATCCCTGCATCTTTTCCTCTTTGAGAAAAGTATGCAGTTTAGAATATCTGCCTTTGGCTTACTGTAAAACGTGGTTCAGTTTATTCTCAAACTGGTGAGAATAGGCTTGAGGCCACAGAATCAAAGCCAATTTACATTAGTTTGAGGAAAATAGAACTTTTTAAAATCAGCTTGAAATAAGAGGTTTTGTTGATAAAGATAAGAGTGTTTTAATGTACTTGGATTTTCATAGAGCTTCATATCACATATTATTTTAATTGAATATTAAAAAGATTCAAAATTATGTGTTAGATTTGGGAATATTTGTCATAGTTTTACCCCAGCTGGCAACAACAAACCACATAGCTACTCACTCTCTCCCTGCCCCATCCCAGTGGGGATGAGAATCAGAAAAAAAGAAGAAGTAAATCTTGAGATAAGAACAGGTTAATAATTTAAGCAAAATCTAATAAAATATTGCTATTACTAACAATAATAATAAAGAACATTAGAGAGAAAGGGGAGTAAAACACATGAAAAAGAAGTGATGCACAATACCATTGCTCACTAGCTGCTGATCGATGTCCAGCTCAACCTTGAGCCACCAGAGGCTCCTGGCAGCTGCCCTCCCTTCATGTACTGGGAATGCCTTTCTGTGATATGGAATGTGGCACTGAGTAGCCCTTTGGCCAGTTCAGGTCAGCTGTCCTGGCCAAGCTCCCTCACAGCTCCTTGTGCACTTCATCACTGGCAGAGCCTGGGACATGAAAGAGTCCTTGACTTGAGGTAAGCACTGCTTGGCAACCACCAAACATCAGTGTGTTATCAACATCAGTCTCATACTGAATCCAAAACACAGCACTGCACCAGCTACCAGGAAACAAATTAACTCCATCCCAGCTGAAACCAGGACAAACATAAATGGGAAATTTTCATCAAATGAAATATGGTGTTTCTAGTATGTCCCTCAGATGGGATCTTCATTGTGTGCTACTCAACATTTCTATCAAAAAATGGTGTGAAGACAAAAAAAGAAAATAAAACCACAAAATCATTATTGAATGTATCTACAGATGACAAAAAGAATGTAGGCAATAAGAAAGCAGATAATCTCTAATAAAGAATTATTAGAATATCTTGGGATACAAGAAACATCCATCCTTTTAAAGGGATATGTGAAGTCTTGTGCATAATATGTTGATAAATTAATTGCTGGGTGAATTAAAATGATAATATCATATTGCAGATGGTATTCATTTGGCAGTGCTTTTTATTGCTGTATCTTGGTGTTCAGATTTCTGCAGCTAAGTAGGGTATAGAAATAATTTTCTAACTCAAACAAGGCCCATGAAAGTGATCAAAGGATTGCAAATTATGCTTAATTAAATATGCCTTTAGTGAACAATGCAGGCTTCTCAGAGGAATAAATGGGGGTTGGATAATATTGTCACAGATTGGGAATACTGGCATAGAGAACAAGAAACAGGTCTTTGCCTGTGTAACAAATTTTAATAAGGTTGACAGGATCAAAAAGTTTGTTTCAAATAAGGCTTTCTTCTTTTCTTTGGTTTTTTTTGTTCTTTTCTTCTTTTTCAAAGAAAAAGAAGAAAAAAATTAGAAAGGACTTCCAGTGCTTCTTCAAATCTTTACTTCAAGGCAAAATGTTTTTTTTTTTTTTCCAAAAGTTGTTTTATTTCTGACTGGATTTATTTCAGGAAAGTCTCCTGACATTTTTAATGTAAGTAATTTTTTATCATTATCATTAATGTTATAGATCAATGTATTCTATCCCATGGCCAGTTCTGTTTTACTTAAGGGCAGATAAATTTTGACTATACAAATTTATCTGTATCTAGAAGTATTATAGTAATCTCATACAACTGCACTGAAGAAATGTGCATGAATCAGCCAAATAAAATAATAACTAAGTCAATGTAATATTAGGCAAAAAAAAAAAAAACAAAACCAAACCAAAAAAACCCCCAAACCCAACATTCCAACATTAAAGACTTAATTAAAAGTCTTCATTTTGAAAAATATAGTACAATCCTTTTAATTTCCTTTCTGCTTTTTTTTTTTCTTAAAACTCATAGGATCAAGTTCCTTCATAAATTGAAGTTTAGAATTTTGCTCTCACAAAGGGGAAATATTAAAATTTTGATATACTAGTATGATTTAATATATTAGGTTTTCCTCTGATGCAAGGACCAAAAGGCAAAATATTCTGTGTTTAAGGAATATTGGCTACAGAAGACTGAGATCCAGTGTCACCTCATAAGAATTCCATCCCCAGATAATTCCTGCAACAATTTAAACAGACAAATTAAAAAGGACTATGACAAAGGAAATGCAATTATCTGGATTTATACTCCTGACTGCATTCACTACATTATCCCTTACTGCTGGTTGAACCTGGTCCTCTGACATACACATTCAAATTATATATAAGTATATGTGATTTTTTTGTGTGTACTAATGCCATAAGAACTACCATAGGTGTCTTAAATGCAGTGAAGTACAAAATTACAAATTCCAATTTAATTCTAAAATTCATCCTTTGAAAAATATGTTTTGTTCTCAATCTTTCTCTCCTTTCAATGTCTGCAGTTTCTTCATTTACTGTTACAACTTTTTATAAAGTTCTGAAATATTTCAAATATTTAAATATGTGTTCTTTGTCATCTTCAGTCACAAAGTCTAGTGTTCTGAGGGAAGCTAACTAGCTATAGATCCACATGCACATACTTCTGTATTTTGATTTTATTTGTTCCTACTTTTAAGTGGTTTTGGTTTTGTTTGGCTTGAATTTGTTTTACATATATTACATTGTTATGTGAATACACTATATATTTAGCACTTATATCACTAACCTGAGGAAATTCAATTCTAGAGTGTCACTGAACTGTGAATGAAGAAGCCCATGCACATGAAAATTGTTCTTTAGTCTGTTTTCACATCCTCTCTTGTTTCCAAAATGTTTTATCCAAAATAGAAATTCAGAAAAACTAGTACGTAAAGGTTCAAATAAAAACTGACTTTAAAAAAAGAGCTAGCTTCAAGAACTGCAGTTATTTATGCCCTAAGACAGAAATTTTTTATATGCAGTCTCTAACTTGTGAAATTTATTTTTAAATTTAATAAAATTAAAAAGAAATATTGCAAATCAACTTTGTACACATGTGATAGATGAGAAAAGGAGTCAGATGTGATCCACACATTTTCTATATGGAGAATGTTTCTGAGGGTCAAGGAAATGCTCTGCAGAGTACTTGGACCATAGCAACAATTCCAGCTATTTATTCTAATGGGAAGTATTTTCCTGCTTCACTGGCAGAAAGGGTGAACATTTTACTCTGCATCTTAAGTAGGATGCTGTGCATGAAAATGGTGCTAATAAAGGACAATGGAAAGATGTTTTTAAGGAAAAAGATTCTTTCCTAGATCTTTTGAGAACTTTTGCTTAGTTATTTTACACCAGTGGAGTTGATAAATTTGGTCTTTGTCAGCTTTTGGGACATTACATTTCTCTACAGTGATGGACTTAAGGCAGGATTTTGTGTGTGCTCTTGGTTTTTTGCATTTTTTGGGGTTTTTTTGTTTTGTTTTGTTTTGTTTGTTTGGGTTTTTTGTTTGGTTGGTTGGTTTTTTGGGATTTTGTGGTTTTGAGAATATATTATATTATAATATATTATAATAACAATATTGTATTGTTTTTCTTTGCCTGTTCAGTCCTGCTATCAGAATGTGAAGAATTTTTCTGACTAAATGACAGAAACAAAATAGCAGTTCTACGACTTATTAAATACTTAAACTACTAATTTCAAGTTGCAAGAAAAGCTATTAAATCAGACTGCAGCTTTATAGCTGAAGGGCTTGGAGGGAGGAAAGGATGAGAACACTTCCAAGAAAAGGATATTTTATCTGCTCCTCACAGGACAGACACAAGCTCTTACTGAACCTTATCCTTTAAACTTCACTGCACTGTCTGGGAATGTCATTTTTGCTATCAAATAATGTTCAGTATATGCACATTTTAAATTATGTTATTAAATGTTAAACCAAAAAGTAGTTCTTCAGGTTAGGACATTGACTCTAACCTTTTTACTTAGGACAAAACCACAAATTAATATGAGGACCACAAGATTTTTAAGACCTTTGCCCTCCTCCACAGCTCCAGTATGTAAAATTCAGTGATTTAGGTACAAATCCTGCTCCATTTTGTAAGGATCAAAAAGACATTTTTCAGTCAAAGAAGCCCAGGTGCTGTTCCAATGTGATTTCTCCTACAGCATTAGACACAGGTAGAGGAAGTAAAAACACGGACCACATGGAGGAGTTCTGAACAAAATACCTATATTTTAAGTCTTCTGCTGAATGTAGATTTTCATGTAATCATCTTTATCATGCTTCCATCACAGGACCACTGTGAAGGGGCAGGGGTGTGCCAGCCTCAGTACAAGATCTAGCTCCTCTAAAATGAGTTTAGTCTTTGGCAATTTTTAAGCAAGATTGAGGCCTATGTGATTAAAACCCCAGGCTTTAAAATAGCACTAGGCACTTAGCTCATAAATAAAAGCTTCATATGTACCTGATTTTTATATATTAAATCTACTAATTAGCAGGTTACAGAAATGTCAGCTTGGACACCAAGGAAAAGCAGACTGGTACCCTGCTGGAATTGGAAATACGGAGAAGGGAGAGCTCTCAGTCTAGTCCCTTGTGTAACAAAAAAGCATAAACAGATCTTCATCCCTTCCATCTAGGTGAGCACTGTAATCACTGCACTTTGATGCCATGCTCCTTTCTTTCCCTCTTGGAAGAAGCTCTTTCCTGTCTGGTTGGCTGGTTGGGTTATGAACTGTGGGACTTCAAAAGGGAGAGTTGTAAGGCTAGTGTGACTCAAAACACCTGCAGGCAATCATGGAAGTACACAAGTAAAAGACAATAGACTGAGCTGTCCTGAAGCAGAAGAAGTAACTAAACATAAAACTTCACATCCCAAGCAGGAGCCTGCACTAATTGACTTGTTGCATAATTTTAAGAACACTTCCACCCTAAAAGAAAAGGTCAAGATAACTTTTCTATAAAATGCATTATTTGCTTAAAATTTTGCAGGGGAAGAAGTGAGAACCACACGATGAATTTTTTCTTAAAGTAGACGGAGATATTTTCTTGTATGGTGAGATCATGACCTGCAATTCTTGATAATTTATGAAAACGTTAGTAATATTGAGGAGGAGGATAAGAAATTTTGCCATCTTTTGCATTTTCTTACTGGAGGAATAATGTCCAAGTAAAAAGTCTGTCTGGCTCTATGGAGTCTGTCAAACTAGTGCATTGCAATCCCAGGCATTTAATTTGAGTTTTTAATTCAGAGCTAGGAAACAGATGATCTAACCCGCCTTTGTGGTTTAGACCTTAATGGTTTTCCAGGGCCACAGAGTAATAACAAACCAAATAAAATCGTGTTGGAGCTTCGGCCTGAGAAGCTATTTTCATTTTCTACTGCAGAACAGTTATATAGCAATGTAACATTACTGCAGTCATGCAGCTGAGACGTGCCACTCAAGATATGAGTGGATTTTTATTTTTGTTTTCCCGAATTCACAGAGGTTTTCTCATTTTCATGGTCTTTGCCACACAGCCATTCAGGCCAATATGAGTTAATGACTGGCTTGCCTTCAAGCGCATTGCAGGTATCTCACTGCGTAAATCTGCCTGCTCTTACTGCACTTCTCTCAAAAATAACTGAGAAGTAGGATTTCCATTTAATCTTCTTTTTTTTTCCCCTCTGAAAATTAAAGATCAATTATTGTTTTAAATAGATTTTGAAATAGCTAGTACATGCTACTCTTGGGTGCCGTAGGAAAGATGGAAGTTTTTTGAGGAAAGTTCAGGATGTGATTTTGTAAAGTTGTTCAGTAATTTATATTTAAAAAATGCAAGTGGAAAAGTATAAAATAACCAGAAAATCAAAAAATTAATATTTCCTAATTTTGCTTTTAAATACTAAACTTTGAATTACTAAACATATTATTAATTATTAAGATTCCTCATTTTGCACTTTCATGCTTTACTGCTAACTTTGTGTTGTATAAGGGATGTAATTGGTAGTCTTTTTTTCATTTTGCAACTAGCATGTCATTTTGTTTTGATACATATTATACTAACACAGCCTGACTTGTCAGCTGAATATATACACAGATGCAATGTGGATATCAAATTCTACAACAAGAAATCTAATATATAAATACATATACAAATGTTGTGGTTTGTTTTTTTTTTTTTTTTTAATTAAGAAGACTATTGCATAATGTAAGAATCTACAGTCTTAGAAATTATACTGATATTTGATTAATTCCTGATTAATTAAGAATCCTTGATCAATTAGGGTACAATCATAACTATCTGTGTGTCCAGAGAAGGAAGATCAAGAAAAACACTTTTGTCCTCAAGATTTACACAGTAAAAAAATAAAGAATGTCAGTACAGACAACAATGTGTGTGAATGTGTGAACACACCCGTTAGTTCAAAAGACAGGAGAAAAGGGATATGGACACCATGTGCAGTCAAGGTGTGAAAATGGAGCTGGAATTTTGGAAGTGCTCCCACATCTTAGAGTTTCATAGCCTGTAAGGATTTTAATCCATCAGAAATGATGAGTAAACCTAAAGTAACAAAGATATTATCAGAAGAATAATAGTAATAAATAGACTAATAGAAATAAATAGTTCTTAACAATTGAGACATACAACAAACAGTTGCCAAACACTGTTACTGTATTCTGCCTATTTCAAAATTTTTTTCCACACTTTCTTTCTTCCTCCCTCTCTGGCAAAAGAAGTAATCAGAAATAATGATTCTAAGAAAGCCACCCTAGGACTCCTGGTCAGGACATCATGGAAGTAAGTTAGTAGAGACATGAATCAAAAGAGCATCAGAAACCATTCTGTATTCACTTTGTTGAGAATATTAAACACTTTGACATAAGTACACTGCATTCAATAAATTGACACATATGTCTCTTCATATGATCAGGTCATGGCAACCAGCTTGCAATGTTCTTTCTTCCTGAAAAAATAAAAAATGCTTTCTTTGTATTTCTTGGGGTGAATGTGTCATTCCTATGTGTTCAGAATTACTTTGAAAATTAATGGAAAACATAAGAGATTATTAATGCAGTCTTATATTTGTCTGATTCTCTGTCATATTTACTTTACACTTACTTCTCTAGCTTTTTGCACAGTAGAAAGCAAACAAAACTATGAGAGGCTGAATAATAGCTTTCACTTTTTAAAAAAATACTAACCTAATGATTTATTATTATTTTTTAAAACATTTTTAAAGAATTTTAAATCATTTAGATGCTTTGCCTTGCATACAGAAGTAGTAAATTGTATATTTCTATTTCTCATTGAATATTTTGAAAGCTACAGCATTCAAAAGCATTACGGTACTAAGTGTTATTGAAGGAAATGTTTTGACTAATCCATATACATTAAATATGGGAAAAGAATGTTACCTGATTGTTCTATTGCAAATAACTATTGATATGGGTTTCCTTCCAGTTTTCTTTGTTACACCCAAAAAACATATTTGTGACATAAATTTTTCACATTTTCAACTTCCATGAAGTCATTCATTGTAGCATTGTATTCTTGTATATTTCTATAAAATTTTTATTTACTACTAATAAAAGAACTGTGTAACATCTCTCTGCAGCAGAGGGTTATTTTGGTCTATGAAAATATAGAGAAACTATTTCTTCTCTTTGGAATTCTTTTTTATTTTTCTAGTTTCCACATTTTCTTATGTTCAAACCATCACTCAACCAAATACCACCAGCCTGAACCATCTCAAGCTAGCTTGCCACAGTTTGCCACACAATGCAACAAAATGACTCTTTTTCCTTGCAGAATCACAGAATGGCCAAGTTTTCCTCACAATAGTTGAATAAAAATAAAAGAACCAAAATTATATGTTCTAAGAAAAAAAAACCCCAAAATTATATCTGTTGCTGTTTACAGACATATAGTCCTGTGAGAAGTTCACTTGTGTTGATCAATTATTGAGCTTTTTAACTTATCTTGTTTGACTGTATGTATTATTTATGGATATCAGTAAACTATTTTCGTAGAAAAAGTAATTTACTTGTATCTGTTACCTCAATACTTCATCAACGATAATCACCTCAGTACCAGTACTGCTTGTTCTTTCTAGATGACTGGAATATTGACAACAAAATGAAGTAGAGTATTTTAGCTATATTTATATGACTATGAGCATTCTGAGATTGTTGACATTTTCATAAATATCCAATGTAAAATATTTTTTTTTAACAGCCTTGACAGAGAAACACATAGCCAAAATTTAATCACACTTTTCTGTCTCTAATCAACAAAATCAACAAATATGTATGTCAATTTAAGTTAAAAAATAGGTTTTAAAGTGTTTCTTGTTAGTAACACTTAAAATCTCTTTTTGCTTATGTGCTTCACTTGAGCATAGGCCTTACACTAAACAGATATTTCCTATTTCAGTCCCCAGATTGAAAGGCCAGAAGATTTGATATAATTTTTTTCAATGCTGACACTTCTCTTGCCACTATGAATTGAATCGTGACTTTGGTTTCTCAGAACTACAAGTATCTATCAGTGTTCTCTGGTTTTCCTTTTTGATTGTTTATGATTTGTTGGATTGATTTTTTTGTTGTTGTTGTCTTGGGTTGGGGTTTGTTGGACTTTTTGTTTGATTTGGGTATTTTTAAGTTTTTTTTGGTTTTAAGGGAGAGGCTAGATTTATTTAAATACAATGCAATAAATAATGATGAATGGGGGACAGAAATGGTGGAAAACCTTATTGGCATTCTAATGTGCTGAACATAGTACTCAAACACTCTAGCAGCTTTCCTGGTTTGCTTTGCACATGTAGCTAGTTTCAGAATGTTGAAGTTCAAACAGCAGGAGATTAGAAAATGTGAGTTTCTTATGTCACAGTCTAAGAATATTGCCTTTTATTCCAGCATTTTTAAAGGTTGGGAAAATTACATATTACCTTTTGTGTTCTTGTGAATCATAATTTAAATGAAGTACATAGTGTACACAGTACCTGCATGTCCAAAGGCTAGATAATGACAGTCCATATTTTTTTCTGATATCTGGATCAAATATAAGCACAGCATTAAGTTCTATATTTAAAAGTAAATTTCTTACACGTAAAGAACATGTGAAGTTCTTCACTCTTCTTGCCATGCTTGTCAAGTGGCCTAACAAGTTATGCTTAAAATCAAGTACTCCCTCCTTGTTTCTCTTGGTGGAGTTTGGTGCTCAGACATTCATGTAGGGAAGATTTGATAGTAAGAATGATGACTTCTAATGTACTCCTTTGGCAATGAATTAAGGAAGATTTAATGAAAGTCTCTGTTTCATTTGTCTACCTGTCATTTTGAACTACTATTTTCTCTTGATGTCTACAAACTCGAGAATTTTGGAGGATGCTCTTCAGCTTAGCAGTTTTAAGCAAACAACCAAACAAAAATTCAATCTCTTATTTCTTGGATGAAATTTGCAAAAGTGATGGTGTGGGTTACAAATTCTAAAGGGTGGATTTCTATCCTTACTACATCAAATATTTTAGAATTTCAACTGTTGTTTCCTGCTAGAATGACTTCATGGAAGTTGAAAATGTGAAAAATTTATGTCACAAATATGTTTTTTGGGTGTAACAAAGAAAACTGGAAGGAAACCCATATCAATAGTTATTTGCAATAGAACAATCAGGTAACATTCTTTTCCCATATTTAATGTATATGGATTAGTCAAAACATTTCCTTCAATAACACTTAGTACCGTAATGCTTTTGAATGCTGTAGCTTTCAAAATATTCAATGAGAAATAGAAATATACAATGTGCAAAAACTGCAGGTCTAATTCTAAATCAAGTTACAATGAAGTTAAGAGAACCTATGTCAACTGGAAAATAAGTAAAATTTTACAACACAGAAATAACAAAAAAGACCAGGCTATGAAATTATCAAACTTTTGGAAGATTAGCATGGTGCATGTCTCTGTCACATTCTATTGTTAACACCATCCTCATATAATAGGATGTAATATGTATCATAGTGAAATTACTTTTGCATTGGTCAGTAACCCAAGAAATGCAGTCTGTGGCAACAGCAGTCTATGTATCTTCTATGTAGTTTTCTTCTATCAAATTAAAAAGTTTATCAGTATCATTAACATATATTGATTTCAACTTTAACAGTAGACCAGTGGTGAGCTCTTCTGAAAATGTTATGTATTTTCATCACTATCTTATGCATTTCATGGTGGATTAAAGTGTATTCATTCAGCGTGAATGAATTCTACAAGTCTGATTTGCAAACTTCTAAATATATTGGGTGACAAGAGATGCATACAGAAAGCTTTTTTTATCTATTTTTTTTATTAAATAGTAAATTAACACCCTAATAGATTGTGCTAGTTTGTATTTATAAGCAAGGTGTAGACATGTATGATCATTATACTTGTAGATGCATGACTGATGATGAAAATCTCTCCTAGTCTCTCACGATGATCAAAGGTATTGGTTAAATGTGTATCTGCTCTATAAAATCTAAAATATTTTTAGCCATCATATGTATAAATGTGAAGATTAATCTGTGGATAAATGCGAAAAACTAGAATTACTTATTACAATTTCAATATGCTTCTACAGAAATTGCATTTCCTATCTATTCCATAAAGCAAATTTTAATAGGTGGTTGGAAAAAATATATTCAAAGTATTCTACTTTGATTTATTATCTTTAATGCTTGTTTATGTAGCACATATATTCTCCAGAAGATTAAAATTGATAAAACCTGTTGTCAGGAACCAGCTATGAAGTTTAGGCATTAAACAGATTCTTAGATTAGCAGAAATATACAGAAATACATATGTCTATGCCCTTAACAAATATTTTACATACTGAAGAAAATTAAAAACCTAAACCAACAGGAATTTGATGAATGTTTTTGAAATTAATTAAATTTGTCATTAGTGAGGTGTCATTACTTTTGCTAGCATAGATTCCCCAAGTCTTTATGCATGATTCTTTCCTTAAGAAAAAGGGCAAAATACATAATGAATTCTGGTATGGAGATGCTTGTCTCTGTGCTCAACCAAATTAAAAGGAAAAGAAAACAGTCTGGGTTTTAAGATGGTTTTATCATACCAGCTGTAGATGGAACATTTTGTGATCACACAGTGTGTTTCAATCTAAGGAAATGCACAGATACACTTGATTATTTATGTTGTCCTGTCCCATTATGTAAAGCCTTTGCTTTGACTGTTGTCACTTTCAATAGGCAAAATCTAACACTCATAAAAGCAACATGATTTTTAGGAGAAAAATAATAGCTGAATAAACTGAATTTAGTTTCGTGATAGTATACTATAAGAACAATTTTTTGTTTTATTCAAAAGTTCCACCTTCTGAAATAGATCTATTTGTCTTTACGGGGGAAAATAGAAAACTTTCAAGTGGCCTTTATTCTGTGTAGAAAATCATTCCAGCAGCAGTTCAGTGTGCAGACTTAGAAGCATTTCCATTATAAACTTCTGCTCTCCAGGATTTATAACCAAGCTGTAAAATTCACTGCAGACTGGAACTAGGCATGAAAATTCTCACAATCAAGTATTGTATTTTTAGTATACTTACATAGGAAAAATACTTCAGAGAGAAATTGCAAGATACTAAAAGAATACTGAGGCTTCTTCAGAAAGTTAAGTCAAGGACAGTTTAACAGGTTAAAAATCACACCCCAAAACCGTAAAAATACTTGAAAATTAAATTAAAAACAGTATTTACAGAAGGGAAGATATGAAAACTCTAAACCTTCTGTTTGTGCAGGAATTCTGTAGTAGTATAAGAAGGAGCAAAATTTTTAATGTGCTGTGCTGATATCCTGTAACTCAAAAATGACAGTGTCTAGCATTCACTTTAGAGCAAAGTAGTGGTTAGGAAAGTGAATATGAGACAGAGAATTGGAAAGTGAAAGAAGGGAAGACAGAACATAAGAAGCCTTGTTTGAAAAGTTTTCTTCAGGATTTGTTCAAAGAACATCTTCCCTGCAATTTGTTCAAAGAACATCTTCCCTGCCAGTCCTTATGAATCTTGGACCCAAAACACTAGGGTAAAAGAATGTTGGAAGAAAGACAACTCCCTTGGTTAAGGAGGATTGGGTTAGAGAACACCTAGAGAGACTTGACATCCACAAGTCCAAGGGCCCTGACATAATTCATCCAAGAGCACTGAGAGAGCTGGTGGACACCATAATGAGCATAATGAGGTGGTTCACAGTCCTCTTTGGAAGATCATGAAGATAGGGCAGTGCCTGAGGACTGGAAGACAGAAAATGTCCTCCTGAAGGCAAGAAGGAGGATCCAGGGAACTACCAGCCAATTGGCCTCACTTCAATCCCTGCCTGAAAAGGTGATAGAGCATCTCATTCTGGAGGCCATCTTTATCCACATAGATGACAAGAAGGTGATCAGGACTAGTCAGCATGGATATACTAAAGGTAAATCATGCATGACCCACATGTTGGCCTTCTATAATGAAACAAGTACCTGGAAGAATGAGTGGAGAAAAGTGGATATTGTCTACCTCGACTCCAGCAAGGCTTTCAACACTGTCTCTCACATCACATGTTAAAGTCAGGATGTGTGGGCTGGATGAGTGGGCAGTTAGGTGGAATGGGAACTGGCTGAATGGCAAATCCCAAAGGGTTAAAATCATCAGCACAGGGTCTGGTTGGAGAACTGTCACTAAAGGTGTCCCCTAAGGCTCGATACTGGGCCCATTGTTCATCAATGCCTTGAACAAAGGGGTAGATGCCTCCTCAGCACATTCACTGATGACACAAAGCTGGGAGGACCAGCTGATACCCCACAGGTGCAGCCCTTCAGAAGAACCTCAACAGGCTGGAGTTGAGTAGAGGAGAACCATCTGAAATTCATCAAAGGCAAGTGCAGGGTCCTGCAGCTGGGGAGGAATAGCCCCCTGCACCAGCACAGGCTGGGATTGACCTGCTGGAAAGCAGCTCTGCAGAGAAGGACCTGGGGGTGCTGGTGGCCAACAAGCTGTCCATGAGCCAGCAGCGTGTCCTGGTGGCCAAGAACACCAGTGGGATCCTGGGGGACATTAGGAAGGGCACTGCCAGCAGGCTGAGGGAGGTGATCCTGCCCCTCTGCCCAGCCCTGGTGAGGCCTCACCTGGAGTGCTGTGTGCTGTTCTTTCCTCAGGAGAAGAAAGTCATGGAGATCCTGGAGCAGGAAGAAGGGGCAGTGGGGGAAGGAGGGAGCAACAAAGGTAATTGTCCTTATGATGGAGGGCTGAGGGAGCAGGACCTGTTCTACCTTGAGAAAAATGACTGAGAGCTAACCTCATGAATAACTATCTGAAAGGTAGGTATCAAGAGGATGGAGCCAGGCTTTTTTCAGTGATGCCAAGCAACAAGACCAGAGGCAATGGGCAAAAACTGATGCACAGGAAGTACCACCTGAACATGAGGAAGCACTTCTTCACTGTGTGGATATCAAAGCACTGGAACAAGTTCCCCAGAGATGTTGTGGAGCCTCTCCCACTGGAGATATTCAAGAACCCTCTGGACACAATCCTGTGCCTTGTGCTCTAAAATGACCCTGATTGAGCAGGGAGGCTGGACCAGATGACTCAATGTGGTCCCTTCCAACCTCATTTACATTGTGATTCTGTGATTCTGAATTTCTTCTAAAAAAGATAAAACAAATAAAATGTCTTAATTTTTTTTAGCAATATCTGGTAGATTAATTCTCATGTCAAGCCACCTGGATGAGTGATTTCATCACAAAATTGCACTGGTATGATGTTAATGTCTATCATAGTTTAAAATCAAATACTGATGAAAAAATTAGAATCAGTTGCACAAACTGTCCTATCAAATAATTAGAGGAGTGAGTAGTGAAAGTGTTGCTGAAGTTGAAAGGTAAGACTTTACTATGAAAGAGTCCAATTATTTAGGGAGAAAAAAAAAGAAAGCTAACACTGAAGAAAAACAACATAAATAATCTCTAGTACTTTATTCACCTAAAACTGAGCAGATGTTAGCTCATTTTGGAGTTAAGCTAGCATTGAGTATTTACAGAACTATTCATATTTCACAAATTACAAGAAATTAAATTTTTTTATATGGCAGCATTAATTGCACCACCATTACTTTGACTGTTGGTGGGTTCCTCAAAGGTTTAAATTTTAAAAAAGATTTAATGTACTGTTTAAATTCAATAGTATCATCAGTCATTATGTTTCTAATCATGCCATATAATGTGTACTGCAGCACAATCATGGTGTGGAAAAACAGCAAGGTGTAGTTATCTTACGATTTTTTTGTCATGTGTTTTGAAAACTGCAGAAACAAAGGAAATTGCTGTTAAAAATAAATTCAATTGAACTGGTTTATATGAAGACATTGTTTCTTTTTCACTCATTTCAAATCATGAGAATAACCAGGCAATGCAAACTGACCATCACGTTACATCTGTTAGAATGTTATTCATGGTGCCTAAATATATATTATTAAATGTAAGACCTTCAAGGTAAGCAAAACTGTCAAACAAGCAAACATGTATCTTGCAGATCTGAAGAACACATTTGTTGTCTTTGTCTAAATGTCTTTTCATCTCATGATCAATGGCTAATACTTGTGAAGAAGAAAGGGTTCTGATAGATTATATTTGCAGCACAAAATGGTTATCTAGATCTAATAATGCATCCACATAAACCTTGGAGAATTAATAGGAAGGAACCTGAGTGTTTTCGATTGTCACAAATGTTTTCCTGCATAACAGAAATTTGTGAAAAAAAATTTTTGTATTTTAATATTTTATTTTCCAGTTCATATACTTCACTAATATAAAATGGTTTTCCTTGTAGACAGAAATTAGTTAAAATGTTAAACATAAATTTACTGTAAAAGATACTGAATGGTACAGCAAAATAGGAAGTTCAAACTGCAGTAAATTAAAGGAAAAATTTCAAAATTTTGGCATCATGTGACTAAATATTAGTTTCTAAACTACTGTAATAGTCTAAGGAGTAGTACAGGTTATAATTTATTTGATTTAGAGGTTCAGTTGTTTCATGCTACATGTGAACCTTAATGAATCTTGGATGTACTGTCAGGCATTCATGGTCAGCGGCATTTTCACCCTTGTATTCAACTTTGCATCATGTTTTCTGAAGCAAGTAGCTGATGCTACTCATGGAAGATTTAAACAATGTCATAAAAAGAGAAATTAAAAGAATAATTACTGCATCATTAATGCAAAAAAGATGTCTACATAAAAAGAAAAGCAAAAAGCAAAGCCTTTTAAAATAGAAGTAAGAAAATGAAACCCATTTTAGGATCTGAAGTTTTCTCTGAACAAAAAGATGGAAATAATGACACTGTGATGGCACAGATAAAAATTCTGCTTTGCAGATTCATTTTTAGGTGGTATGCATAAAATATACACTGAGAGAGCAACTGAGAGAGAAAAACAAAGGAAAACTTGGCAATCTTTTTCACCAACTTGGCAGAAGTGAATCTATCCACAATGTTTCATCCTAGCTGAGTGTGTAACTTCGAAATTTTTTCAAACTAAGTCTTTTTAGCTTTTCCAAAAGGCGATTGCGAGCTGCAGCTAGAGTTGCAGGAAATGTCACCTGCCTTTCTGAAAGACTAGCAATCAATCAAATAGAGTATTTTGCTCAGCTAAAAAGCCCCAAAACATGACTTTACCATAGCTCATTCTTTATTTAAGCAGAGTAAATAATGCATAATTTTAATGCAATTAATTTATTTTCATTTCTGCTGGTTTACCTTGTAAGAAAAGGGAATGTAATGAAATGCCTTTCTGTTTGTGCTCACAAAGGGGAATGAATTCTAGTTAGAGGAAACTAAGTGATGACATTGTGTGCAGTTTACTGCAGCAGGGATTGTGCAGCATGTAGGGCTTTTAAAAAGATATTAAGGTTTCAGATATTTCTCTAGCCATTTTTCTCCAAAACAATACTAAAAACTCAGTAAGAAAGCAGAAGGAGGAAAAATGATCTGATTCTCAGATCCCATATTAATTCTCTGTGTTTTGAACAAGTAGAAGCAAGCCTATGAAATGAGCATAGTGGGGATGCTTTGTGTCTGCTTATTTGCTCTTCTCCTGTTTTAATCATCTCTCAAGAGACACAGGCAATAAATACTGTCTGTGATGAGAACATTTTATCACACCATTGAAAGAAAGTTATCTCCCCTGGGACAGTCCTTGCCTTGTGGGTATTTATGAGTATGGTGATAATGTCACTTCCAGCAAAATTACAATTAATTATGTATCATTGTTTGTTATTCTAAAAAGACCAGGGAGACTAAGATTTACACGATTATATATTTGCAAAGGCAGTCTTCTCTGCCTCCTCTAACATTAGCATTCAGGGAATGTTATGATGTCACAAACCATAAACACGATAAAATTTACAGGTCAGAAAAAATACACTTTATGCTTTGCTACTAATGCAAAATGTGCACCAGAAATTTTCCATTCAAAAAAACATCCTTATTTAGAAAAGCTAGCCCAGCAAGTGCCTTAGTTTTGCAGAACACCATGAGGCTAATGCTCATGCTAACAGACTTGCCTGAGCTGGAGACAGCGCTCAGCTTCAGTGTAACAGGCCAGGTGCATTCCATATTGACTTGCCCTTTCTTTTAATAGATTTACTACAAAGACTAGCAGATTTGGAAAGCAGTATTTGTTGGAAAATCTCCTCCTTTTTTCTTCCTTTTTATGTTTTAAAGATTTAATTTAAAACATGTAAAGGCCAATGGGAACATACAGTGGATAAGTTATCAAGCAAGGTTTGTAAATGGTAAATACCTTGGAGTCTTGCAGAGTTTGGTCATCATCAATTTCTCTGAAAAGTATTAAGATTGATCCAGGCATGATCTCTGAATAGTATCAGACCCACTGGTTGTAAGTATAAATGCAAACACCTACTGGTTTATGTACAAACACTCCAGTGTACATCAAGTGCACCCCTGGTAGTTTGCACACATGCAGCGATAGCTCCTCTAACCTGTGAGATGTAACCTCCCGACTTGGGGAATGGCCAAGTCGGGAGCCCTACTCAGAGGCTGGGAGCATTCCCAGCGTGCCTCACAAGCCTCTGCACTCCCCAGCCTGCTTTCATCTTCCTCCACCTCAGGCTCCAGATGTGGGAGGCAGCAAGGTGATGGGAGTTCAAAGCAGCAGCCCATGAAACAAGCTCATCCAGCCTCTTCCAAGAGGGAGGCTCCTCCTGGCAGTGAGGCCCCTTCCCTCTCTGCAGCAGCGTGGTGCTGGGCCAGGTGCAGCTGGCAGCTGACTGTGGGCCCTACCGACAAGCCGTGTCTGGCACGGGCGATGTGGAAACACTGCGAGATCAAAGCACGCGAGGTGCGGCGGCCGCTCCTGGCTCCCAGCCCTGTCTGCTGCAGCTGCCTGCTGCCACAAGGCAAAACGGGCTGTGCAGATCAGAGCTGTGCTTGCTTTGGGGAAAACAGCAGGCTTCAGTGCCCCTGAGCTTGGCATCCCGTGCACACCAGGGGGAAAGGACTGGGAATAGAAAGGAGGCAACATTAGGACGAGAGTCGTAGACTTGGGAGGTGGACAGTGTCAGAGGAAGACCTGAGGAGCTGCAGCCCTGCATCTCTCCTTGCATGGTGGCGTGAGAAGTACACTACAAGGTGGCATGAAACTCACTGGATTTGGATATCCTGCCAATCTAGGTATTAGAGATGGGAAATACTCAAAAGAGTTTTGGAAATCTGAGCCAAATACCTGATCTCTACTTGAATGATGCTTTATCATCCTGCGTGGAGCACAAATTACTCCTGCTGTTTCCTTGCTGGAGCATATTGCATTACATTATTTAGCCTTTTATGTTTTGGTAAACATAAACTACTCTTGTGTAAAAAGTAAGTAAATCTCAGAAAGTTTTATCTTTTTCAGGTAAGAAAGTTAAATATTTGCTGTCAACAGAAGAAATGGATTTTGCAATCTTTTGAAACTTCAGTTTCTCCAAAACACGCAGCTTACAAAGACCAACAATGAATATACTGTAACTTTAAAAAAGGGGAACTAAATTTTTTTTCTAACAAAGATAGCTTGAGTTGAAAATTTTTTCTTTATTTTCACTTTTTCAGTCTGTCCAATTGTAGAAACCCTGTGTACACCATAACAACATAACATTACATTCATAACAGTGAACATTTGAAAGAGAAATGAGATTTTGGTCAAAGAAATAAAAAAGATAACACTGAACCATGGAAAAATTATTTAAGCATTTCGGAAATTTCCATTAGAAACAACATCAAATGTACACAATATATCTTCTCTGGATGTAAAATCTCTAAACAATTAAAAAATAAAGGAAGCTAAAAACAATCCCCTACAGCTTTCAAAAGCACAAAAAACACCCCAGATCTCATAAACAAGTAAATAAATACAACTTTTGCAGTGTTAAAGCAGACAGAAGGCTTATGTATCAGAGTGAAAAGGTGAAGACATTTAAAACTAGGCCTATTCTCAGGCAATACTTTTCTTTCCTATTTTTTCTCTTTCTCTCTCATCGTCTATTTTTTTTTTTAATAAATGCTATTTGAAACTCTCCTGGCATTTTGCAAGCAATAAAAAAGGCAAACGGTGTTCTTTTCTGTAAATTGCTTCTGTCTAGCCCTCTGTGCTCTTGCTTAAATGGAATATGCAACTACTTCTATACTGCTTTTTTGAGTTTGATAATTGTTACATTTGCAGGCAAATAAAGTCACCAAAATTTCCATAAAGGCAAACGAACTAGTGCTACACAAAGAATGCTTCAGACATTTTTCTTTCCCTTCGTATTTCATCTTTTTACCTTTTGGAAAACATTAAACTCTCAGACAGAACAAAAAGCTACATGGACCTTCCTCTGATTTTGATAAGATTAGTAATATGTTTTTCTTTAATTAAATACAGCAATCACTTAATATTGAGGCTACTGATCTTTTCTTTAGAGAGTATCCTGACCTATTTTACAAATCAATATCTAAGTTATGAACCAATCCCATTGGTAATAATCCTTCTGTCTTTTAACAACAAAAAGTAAACTGGCCTAAAGATAGCCATACTCATTATTTTTCAAGAAAAAAAAATTTGAAAGTGTTCTTTATGATTTTAACTAGGCAGTGTAAATACTTGCTTTCTTTGGGCAATGTGGTAATGATAGTTTTCCAAAGGAGTCCTTTTAAGTTCCAGGACAACTTATTTCAGGAGAAACCATTCAGTTCTCTGACATCACAAGTTTCTTAGTTAGATAACTCCAAAGAATGTATCTTACTCTCCTCCACCAAATGGGCTCTTAAGCAAGCAAATATCTGTTTACTTAGGCTGATCACTTGCCCCTTGTAACAGGTTGCTTTCCACCAGCTATGTGTTTCTGGTGGTAACACACCTAGCCAGCCTCTTGGCATCATTACCTCCCCTCCTAGAAAAGTAAATTTTCCATTTTATTCCCCTGAAAGAAAAAAACTTCATTTAAAAATGTGCATGCAGTTGTACTTTCTGCATTTTCATCTTTTGTCTTTCTGCAAACACCAGTTACAAGTAAAAGTGGAAATAGATATTTTGTGCAAAGGTTTGCGGAGCTCCAGTAAACATGCTGCTGTCACCTAACAATTTTATTTTTTCCACTTTTTGTATTAGAATGTCAAAAAGTGGAAAACAGTATACTTCAGCTATCCTTGAAATAAATCTTAAAAAAATCCCTCATGTCTTAATTTTGTCTCCACTAAAATAGCACAAAAACGAAGTTTGCTGCAATAAGGTACTGATTTTCAGGTGGGCTTGCAGGTCTAAACTCTGCTCTTGAAGGGGTTTTCCAGAGCAGAGGGTTCATTTGGGCTCAGCTTTAGAAAAGCATTTAAGGGGTGCTGAAGCACATCAGTAAGTGACAAGCACCTAAACACAGAAGTAAATGTGAAAATATTTAATATATATTTAAATGAAATCTGTTATACTTAACTGTAAGGGGTTTGCAGCTAAAAATGTAAGGATGTTAGAGGATTCAGTCATTCACTATCTAGCTAGCTTCTGAGTTTGATCCGTTGCTGAATCAAAAACTCCATACTTTGTCAAATCAAATGAATCAGTGGCTATGTCTGTACTTTATCAACTAACCAAATTAGAAATTTAATATTTAAAGGAATCTCTGAACAACTGTCTTCACTTACTTTGGTAACCTCTTGCAAGAACAAGGAATGTTCTACTTGTACCAAAAAATCATTCTATAAAAAATAATTTATCATACTGTTTCTATATTTGTTTGTTTTTATTTTTATTTTTTAATCCCAGGGAAAAAAAATTAAATCAGACAAAAATAAAGAAGAAAACCTTTGCTTTCCTACTTTAGCATAGATATGCAACTATTCAACATCTGACCAACCTTAGTATGCAATTACAATAAAATAAATGCACCCGTACTTTGCAGCTGGATGTAATACATACAAGCAAGGATGCAGTCTGAAAGGATGTAGAACCAGGTGGAAAGAGAAAAGTGGTCTAGATGAGATAAGTTTGGTATCCGTCCTCAGCTGGTTGAAAATATATAAATTAGATTATATTGAACTCATTTAATTATACAATATGTACTTACATCTGCAAGCCTCAAAATATTCTATAATCTAAATTAACATACATGTATGTGTATGGACCAAAAGTACAATTAAAAATATAATTTAAATAATTGTTGTAATTCACAATGCTTTCTAAATTAAGATCTCTGCTCTTGCTCTTCCTTTCAAGTACTTGTAGTCTGTCAGGATCTGTTTTTGTGAGCAACCCCCCATCATTACAGAAGAATTGCTTGATTACTTTAAATGCTTCATTACTTTCTCAGTATTTTAGACCTTATTATCTTTCTACTAATTTAGAAGGTAAGACCTAACTCAAATGACATTGACATTAAATTCCCGTGAGTGGGTATTTCAACTGAGTTTGAATTTAAGCTCCTATAAAAGGCTTTTTATATTTTAATATCTTTTCTGGGGACTTTTTAATGTCAATGCTTCTGAAAGAGTTGACCTCTAAAATGACAAGGTATTTATAACTTTTTAGAAACAGAAATAATTCCAATAAATTTTCCTTGTCTTACATTCCCTTTCACCATCCCCTCTTATAGCCTAACTCTGTAGTAGCAAAGGTTTCATTTGTTAATTCTTCAGCATTTATTAATTACTTTAGCATTTACACAGGAAATTATGACATCTCCTGCTTAAACCAGTGTGTGGTTTGAACACAAGATTTTATGAGGGCAGACTACCAAAAACAAGGGAAATGATTTAAGAATATTGTTTACATTATTAGCAGGAGGTCAAATTTATTAAATATGCCATGATTTTGAATTTGAGTGAAGGGAAGGAGATAAAGGTATGCTTGTATTTATATACTGCATCTCTATGGGGATCAGCATAACAAAGCAAAAAATTTCTTTGAAAATCTGTGAAATGTTTAAGAGTGGTTGAAACCTCAAGTCAGTCAAAAACAAGTCAACCTTTACAAGCTGGATGAGAAGAAATAGTTAAGATCGCTATGAGAATCACTGAGACTGAATTTCAGTAGTCTTATGCTCAAAGTGATAAAAGAGGGGGAGCCAGTGGAGAGATGTTCACACACTAATAAAATGGTCAGAACAATAAATTATTAAAATAATTACAGCAGCTTCCTGCAAAACTACAAAGTTCTCCCTTTCATGGAGGAGTATCAGCACATGCCTGAGAGACTGTGTTATATCACAGCCATTTGAATTAATCTAGCCCTAAGAACTGATTAATACATCAGACCTCAGAGAGTGACAATACTTTGGTGAGTGTATGGTATCTAATTAAACAGTATGTGTGATAACAGCACTTCTGTCATCCCAGTGTTGAAAGTTAATTTCTGTGCATGCTGTTTCTTTCAAGTATCATTTAGTAAGACACGACCTGCTTGGCACAGTGTGGATCTGTTTTATGAATGTGTTAAGGTGAGTAGGTCTTAACCACATTATCGTACACTGCTGTCCAGAAAGGGTACCTTACACCTCCCAGCTTCAGCTGTTTCATCCTTACCAGAAGTGTATGATCAGGATTTATCTTCAATTGTGGATTAATATAGAAAAAAATCCTACCTAATGTATCTTACCTAAGATCCCAGACTTTTTTGCAGGGTCCCTGTTGGTTGATAAGTAAAGGCTAACTTCCAAAATAGGGAATAAAAAATGTTGAATTCTTTTATAAACAAAAATACTTGTCATACACATAATATTTGCTGTTTTCACTTCAAGTTTTACGAATCTGGAAAATATCCTTGACACACAGAGAATAATTCATATGGACCTTTGTATTTGGAAATATTTAACCAACCTCTTCTGTCATGTAGAATCTGCTGGGAGCAAGTGTTTGGAGTTTAGCATCTCATTTATATGAAAGAGGCAGTTCACATTGCTCAGGAGTATTATTTTGAACTGCTTGGGTGCTCTGAGTCATATTCTGTCAGGCATATTTGCAATATAGGAACACAGACCTGATAAAATGAGTGCAGACTTTTCTAAGCTACACATATCCAGCTTCCTTAATCTCAGCTTCCACAAACTTTTTAAAAAGTTAAAAAACTTTATGGAGAGAAAGTGACTTTGACCTGGAAAATGAAGGCCTGAAATGTGTTCCTGTGATCTATATCAATTTGGTCCTGCAAAATAAAAGTCCTAAAGTTATGTGCTGAATATGTCCTGTGGCTGATGGTGAAGTATGGATCTGAAAACACTTTTGGTCTCCACAACTTGGTGCTCTGAGACTCCTTGTCTATCTGTAGACCTGTGACTGAGGTTTTGTTTACTTCAAGAAGTAGTGTGAAGCTACCAGAGTGAATTTACATTATGAGAGTTTTCGTCTGATGTCCATACTGTCCATGTTTTATGGGGAATTTACTTCAGATTAGCATTGATTAGGTTCCATGGTCTAAAAGACCAGATATAGAATGTAATTTGTGCTCCTGAACTCCATCTTTTAGTTTCATGTTATCTCTAAAATATCCTGTCAGTCTGTCTCTTTCAAGACTGTTTCAAGAGTGCACCATGGAGTCAAAGAACAGAAGAAGATGTGACTGGGTGTCTGATTTTAGCTGAAGTACAGTTAATTTTCTTCACAGTACTAGAATGGGGCTATGTTTTGGATTTGTACTGAACACAGGGTTGATAATATAGAGGTGGTTTTTTTATTGCTAAGCAGGGCTTACACAGAGCCAAGGTCTTTTGTGCTTTTGTTACTGCCACACTGGAGAGTGTGTGTGGGAGACTGGGAGGAGACACAGCCAGGACAGGTGACCCCAAGTGACCACAGGGATGTTCCAGACCATGTGGCATCCTGCTCAGTGTGTAAAGGGGGAACGTTTGGAGTGATGGCTTTGTCCTCCCAAGTCACTGATAGGGGTGATGGGGCCCTGCTCTCCTGGGGATGGCTGAACACCTGCCTGCCCATGAGAAGCAGTGAATTCATTCCTTGTTCCACTTTGTTTGTATGTCTGGCTTTTCCTTTTCCTATGAAACTCAACCTATGAGTTTTCTGGCTTTTACCCTTCTGATTCTCTCCTGCTGGTGGGGGAGTGACTATGCAGCTGCATGGGACTTGGCTGCTGGCTGGGCTGAAACCATGACATTGGGACATTTACTTCAAGAGCATTACCACTGCTGAAAAGCAAACAGGTGTAGTTTAACTTCCAGAGATAAACAACAGAAAATACTTCCTGCCTTGTACTGAAGCAAAGAAAAGGTGTGAGTGTTCACCAAAATGTCAAGAGTTCACTCCAAGTCTATTGTTTTTTCCTTCTGTTCTTTCCAAACCAATGGGATAAGAAAGAAGCATCATCATTTCCTCCTATCTCTATGCAGTTTTCTTTTCTGTCAAGATATTGTCCCAATTGCTTTTCTTTCTTGTTAATCGATTTTTCAAGTCTCAAAGCTTTAGAATATAAACAAAGACCTCATGGTTTTTTTCTGTATTTTCCTAGTAAATGAAAAATCTGGTAAATATATTTAAGTGCAGCATATAGTTCAGTGTGCAAGGCCATATAATGATAAAAAGGGAATTGGAACAATTCACCAAACCATTTATGTTATATAGGCTTTCCAAGCTTTTCAAACATGTTATCTGTGCTCGACACAGGAGTGCCCCAAAAGGCCCAGTAGACCATTCACTGTAATTAACACAAAGTGTGGAAGCATGTCAGACAGGAGTCAAGGGAATTCTCTGGAAGAAGGAAGCTAAAGCATCATTCAGGAGGCAAATGTGCCTTGGGAAAATGAAGACACTTAGGATGCCACAGTAGGAGTAGTATGTGACCCTTGCAGCTCCTGTAGTTAAGGATGGTAGTAAAATATAACATACACATAGCATTGCAGGTAGTAACAGAGAAATAAATATATTTCCAGAGAAACTGGAATATGTAATCTGTCTTTAGAGCAGGACTGCTATAGCAAGCTCCTTCATGACCAAAAGATAAACAGATAGCTGGTTCTATATTTTGTATATCTGGCAAGGAATCTAAGACTGATTTACCTGCATTTCAGTCAGCTAGCTACAGGTGAGAGATTATTTCATAAGATCATGAGATATTTCTAGGGACTTTTAGTACTGATACTGCATTTTGAAATTGTGAGATTTTGAAACTCCCTTGCGAGCATATTCACTAAGACAGCTTGGGCAGATTTAGAGTAAACTAGAAACAAGAGAGATGAGCACCCTTCTCTGGAAGAATAATTAAACTTTTGTTTCTATACTAGTCTACTAAACAAACAAGAAAATATATATGATCCACTGGGGGAAAAAAAAAGGTAGAAATATAGCTAAAGGAAAACCACATGAATTTGATATTATTATTTGCAGACAATTTTTTAGAAATCTAGAGGCACACTCTGCAAGTAATGGAGATTTGGAAGCATCAAAGCCCATGGAATAAATGAAAATAAACTTGGATAAGGACTTATTTCTAATGATCAGTTAAAGATTGAAGATATTACTATACAGGCTGTATAAATGCCAAAGATGATTTTATTACAATTAAGCACTCCTATACACAAAACCCAAGAAGACTTGTCTCTCACCAACTTGAAGCTTAAGAAAGTTTCAGTCTCATGAAAAAAAAATGCCATCTGAATAATGCCAAAAAATTCTTCAACAGAGCTCCCATTGGACTTAGTGAAACAAACAAACAAAAAACAACCAAATAAAAACTAACAAAACTCAAAACCAAACGAACCAATAACAATAACAAAACAAACAAACAAACCAAAACCACCACAAATAAACAAAACAAAACAAAAAACAAAGCCACCAAAAAATCCCCAAAACCCAAATTACTAAGAAGAACTTCATAGAATTATTAATAAAGTCCACGGTGGCATCACACACTGAATACTCCCATGCAACAGCTTCAAGAACATAAGAGCATAAAAAATGTGGCTGAATGTACTCAAGTATTTAGATAACATGACCAAGATGCAGTATGTACAATAAAGTTCTATTTCTAGATCTGAGATCTTGTACTAGAGTCTTCCAAGTATTGCCAGCATCCATCTCTGCAGAGAGAAAAATGAGATGTTGTTTAATCACTGTGTTTTGGGCTGTCATTTCTTAATTTTGATAGTTCCTGAAAGAAACTGGGGTACTGGGAAAAAGAAAATTTATTCCCCTTCCCTTAGTTAAAATACTTTAGAAGAGAAAAATAGATTGTATTTTACTAATCCTACTGGGTTAGAAAACAAGTTGCAAAAGCAACACATTTTATTGGTCCTAAGTTAGAATTTCATTCATTACCCTGAGTATTGATCAGCAAATCACAATGGCTTCTATTCAAAAGCAAAGTTATAATTTACTTTTCAGCATGAAAAGTTACTCAAAATATCAGACTAGAGAAAGAATATGATTTAAAGTAATAGTTATGAATGTCTTCATTCCAGCATAAGTCTGTGTTGGTCTCCCAAGACTAAGATCTTAGTTGCTTTGATGTGAGCAATTTCATAATGCAAATTCTTCTGCTCTCCCTTTCTTGCGCTGACCAAGCTTCCCTGACTTGTCCTTTCTTTCCCCAATGTCCTGCAATCTCTTCATCTTCCCAATATTCTTACTCCTAAATATAACTCCTTATCTTTACCTATGCTTCCTTCAAGAGTACAATGAATACATCTATTCATGCTTAAGTTTTTTCCCTCAGTATCTGACTCACTAATGCACTTCCCCTGTTGCTTTCCCTTCTCTATTCTCTTCATGGTAATTGCTATAGCTTATATTTTTCAGAACATTTTTTTTCTTTTCTTTTTGTTCTATTATTTTTTCTGTCTGTCACTCTCAAGAATGTAAGAATATCTGTACTAGATGATGATAAAGATCCACTTAAATTAGTGCTGAGCAGAGGACACTTTAAATATACAGTGTTTGTTCCCATGATAGTATCCCAAATTCAATATATCTCACAGCTTGAGATGATGTGTGAGTCTCTGTAAACCAGGTTGTCTGGTGGGTGATTCTCTGTAAACCAGAAGCTGTTTCTTTTTGCAGGAAGACTGTAGCATAAATGAGAAATTGTCCAAAATCAAATTAATTTTGGCCTTTTTTTTGGGGGGGTTNNNNAAATTTTTTTTTGGTTTTTTTTGGGGGGGGGTGGGGGGGGGGGGGGGGGGAAGATGCTTTGAAAATACTGTATTTTTCAGCCAGTTTTGAAACTCAGTACTATAAACATGTAAGTGTGACATGTTAAATTAAACTTGCTCTAACCCATGTATTAATGCCATGGTATTATCTTCTCATAAACCAGTTGACATGACGTTTCTACTTAAAATAAGTGAAAAGTTATTAGAATGGAATCAAGAAAAGGGAAGGTAGAAAATCTGGTGCATTTTCTCTACAATTCCTTAGGTATAATCCTTTAAACCTGCCAAGCGGTTTGAAATGCAAGTCCATGAATATAAAAAGTTGCTTTATTATCTTTGCTGTTCAATGAAAATGGTATTTTTCAAAGTTCTATCTCATAGTTTTTCAGGTCAGATTCACTTATAATTTTGGCAACCTTGTTCCAAATGGTGAGGTTAAATTAAAACACACACACTACAAGCAGAAAAAACCCAAATAATAAAAATAATTTACAGTCCAGAAACATGCTTTCTTATCATTCCATTCAGGAAGTTATGAAGATTTGCTAAATTTCTGGCTGAAACATTTTATATTTGGCTAAATTTTATAGTGTTCTTTTGGCAAAAATTTTCAGACTTTTATCATAAACACTATTAATAACCTTTGTATACTTAGTAAAGTCAACCAAAGAGTGATGAATATACCTATTGAACTGCCAAATGGTGCTGGTGGTATGATTATTACAGTGGTTGTCCTGATTTCACCTGGGATAGAGCTGATTTCTTTCCTAGTAGCTGGAATAGTTCTGTGTTTTGGATTTAGTACGAGGTTACTGCTAATAACATGCTGCTGTTTTTCTTGTTGCTGCATAGTGTTTGCCCTAAGTAAAGGATTTTTCAGTGTCCCTTGCTCTGCCAGCTGGGAAGTGCAAAAGAAGCTGGAGGAGCATGATCAGGACAGGTGACCAAAGGGATATTCCACACCACAGAACATCATGCCTGGTATATAAATGGGAGCAGAGTGGTTTCTCAGCAAGTGGTGAGCAGCTGTACTGTGCATTACTGGCTTTCTAACTTGAGATTTATGTCTTTCTTTTTTGTTATCTTCCTTTTTGTTGCTACTACTACTAGTAGTAGTAGTATTAATGGTATTTTACTTTATTTCAGTTATTAAACTGAAATGCTATTAAACCCACGGATTTGACCTTTTTCTGATTCTCCATCCCATCCCACGTTTTGGGGGATGGAGGGGCTGGGGAGGGAGCAGCCATGTGTTACTTTGTTGCTAGCTGTGGTTAAACTATGACTGAGGTCTTCAACAGCTGGGAGCGCAGTTAATGTAATTTCTTAAAACTTAAATTAAAAACTAAAATCAGAAACAATTAATCTCTGCTCAAAACAGTTTCAGGGCCCTGATTTATCAGTGAAATTTCAAACTCATATAGCCTTTAGGCATTTGTATTCTGCTTTTCACAGATTGAAGGCATACACAGATCTCAAAAAAACATCAAAGGGGCGTAAGCAGATGAATGAGACAAGTTTCAGTGCTGGCTTCTTTCACTCAGCCTATATGATTAATATGAGGACTCTTAGTTCTCTGTTATTACCTGTTTTGTTACCTGGGATCATTTTATGTTTATATATGGAGTGCATACATAGAAATCACAGTAGCTGGCACAAGCAAATATCCACAGTCCTGTACCTGAGGGTAATTTGCTAGTCTACCTATTCCTTATTCATATCAGACAAATGTCTGAGTTCCTGAAGACACAGAACCAAGGCTGTCTTTCAATACTTCTCCC
The DNA here is from genome assembly GCA_013397555.1 of Urocynchramus pylzowi. Taxonomy (NCBI): domain Eukaryota; kingdom Metazoa; phylum Chordata; class Aves; order Passeriformes; family Fringillidae; genus Urocynchramus; species Urocynchramus pylzowi. The sequence goes on from VZRH01003699.1 coordinate 3,269,921, forward strand.
AATTTTTTTTTTTATTTTAGGATTACATACCAAACTGCTGAAGACACAAAATTTAAAAAAACGGAAAAAGCAATTAGTGCTTTTCATCAAGACCACTCAGATCCAGCACTCTGCTCTTCATCATGATTGTAAGCCTCCTTGAGAAAGCAGGCTAACTGCCACAGACAACACAGGATGTAACAAGTAGCACTGTGATTGAAAATACAAAATTACCATCATGACCATGTAATTCTTTATGTATTGGCATCTGCTAGTGTAGTTAGATGAGCTCATCTCAAACTGATAGCTGTACACGGTCATGAATCTTCTCAGAAATATGATTGATGGAAAGGTAATATATACATAGCTATGCCTGTGAGTACATTGCCAAACACACATGCAGAGCCACAAAGAAAAAAAGTTCTAGTGCCATGCTGTTGGGAGTGAGGCTGGTTTTGCTTGACAGAATGGTGATGGATGCATGAAAGAACTTCTCCTTCATAATCTGGAATAAAATTCAAAGCATCTCAGAGCTATCTCTGCTGATTTGGAGGTTGTTTACTCAAAGCTTAGTTTTCATCCAATTATGGGCTCACTGACAGTGAGGAGAGAGGGCCCTTGCTCAGACCATTGCCCCAGTAGGAGCTTTTAAGGCATTTCTGGCAAAGCATGTATTCTCATGCATATTTTCACTGTCAATAGAAGTGGGAAAGAAAAAGCAAAATTGATTTCCTTTGTTATTAGGTGGTGGTTAGTATATTTGCAGAAGTTTTCAGTTCCTAAAAGTAAGAGCATTTCATACTCCAGTGTAGACAGTTGCTGACTTACAATGAAGGTTTGTGTCTCTGAATGCAAAGTGAGCTGCACAGGGTGTTCTAGACATAAAGAACTGACAGCACAAACAGTACTCAGTGCCCTTATTAAAGAACTGGGTATCTACCCAATTAAGCTGGGGTAAACAAAGCCTTCTCAAAGTCCTTTCTGCTCAGAAAGCATAAAAGGACCATAAATTGTACAGCTATGATGTTAGGATGATAAAATTGAATAATCTGAATCGAACATAGATGTTTTCCAATTTAAGTGTTTGTTTCCCTTCTTTTCACTTAATGTTAAGTGTTTTCAGGTCTTAACCAGTATGACAGTATTCTTAAAATATTTCCTTTAAAAAATTGATAAAATTTTAATAGTGAAACTATTTGAATCTTAGGTGTTGTTTGTGTATCTTTGAGTAACAATTAGCTTTTAATAAAGAAGTAAGCTCCAGAGAAAGAACTGAGAAGGAAGTTGCATTCTATTTCTGCTCTATCCCAAAACAGTTATAGAAATCTTTAGGCTGGAAGGGCAGTATGAACCACTAACACAAAATAAATGTTATGTCCCTCTCCATCTCTTTGTGCACAGTAGCCAATTCCCAGATTGTTGGTGCCAGCAGTCAGCTTGAGGCTGGAGAGCTGGAAGCGTGTCAGGGAGCAAGCATATTCAAGTTCAGAGGCTCTGCCAGCTCAGCCCGGCCCAATGCCACCCTCAAGCTGGTGACAAGTAATTCTAAATCCAGACATTGGCTTCAGTTTACCCCTAGCATGTAATGCTATCACCACAAAAGGGAGCCAACATGAATCTCCCTGTTTCCTATAGCAAAGAGAAGGGTGAAGAGACAGAAGTATTAGCTTTGGTACAAATATTCTGAATGGGAGGATTTTTTTCAGGCTTAAAGGAACATTGAAGTGTGCCTTTCTTGTGTGCCTGCTTTCTTTTTAAAATGGGACTTCTAAAGTATTTGTTTATGTAGCCTTATCTCTTTTCTCTATTGCAGCAGTTTCCTGGTGTGTTAAGGAAAAGAATCAGTTCAGCTTCTAACCAAATCATTACACTTATCTGGGGATATTTTTGCTGCCTCAGGGCAGCTGCATTGGTTACCTGCAGTTCAAAGATCCTTCCAGTATGTGCTGATCCTTTCCATGTGCTGATCTCAAACACCAAATTAAACAGTAGTACTGCCCTTTAAAGAACATTCACTATTTCAACAGTATGAATGCACAGATGACTACATATACTTTTCAATAAAATTCTTCCTCTACTGGCAGCAAAAACCCTTTCTTACACTTAAACTTGATTTGTTTTATTGCTTGTTAGCTTAGTTTATAGAAGATTCTACAGCATTTTTATTGCCTTATGGGTTTATTGCATTTTTTAATTGTGATATAATGTGCCAAATCACTTGGCAAGGAGGAACTATATTATAGTTTTATAATGCTTGGTTTGGTTTGGTTTCTTTTTGTTTTTTTTTTTTTTTTTGAGGAGCAAAGGCTAGAAGGAAAGAAAGTTTATACCCCAGGGTAAAAACTGGTGACCTGTTTGGTTCAGCAACATAAGACTGAGGAACCTGAGCTGTATATTTTTGTCTGAACATCTCTTTTTCCTTCTGAATTGGGAAAGTATACAATTAAAGTTTTATTTTTATAAACAACAGTCTTCTAAGCTGTACATGGAAGAGAGTCTTTGTTGTGAATCAGAAAACACTCTCACTTAAAGGGCTGTAGGAAGAAATAGTCTTTGCAGTTTCTTTTGTAATTGCTGCAGATAGCTCAGATATGCTCCTCTGATTTTCCATGCTTCATTTTTAAAATTAGGAGACACCATACAAAGAGGTTGTGACTAAGATCTAGATAAAATCTTGAATTTCTAGAGTAAGATCAGCATCTCTCTATGAATCATAGGATCACAGAATGTGCTGAGTTGGGTGGGAGCCATCAGGACCATCAAGACCAACTCCTGACCCTGCAGAGCACTGTCCCAAGAATCACACCATGTGACAGAGAGTGTTGATCAAATGTTTCTTTTGAATTCTGCCATGTTTGGTGCTGTGACCACTTGCCTGGAGAGCCTGTTCCAATGTCCAACCTCCCCAGGTGAAAAACTTCCCAGACATCCAACATAAACCTACCCCAACTCAGCTTCATACCATTTTCTCGAGTTCTATCACTGGTCAGCAGTGTGAAGACATCTGAACCTGCCCCTCTTCTTGTCCCCAGGAGGATGTTGAAGCCTGCAATGAGTTCTCCCCTCAGTCTGCTCTTTTCCAGGCTGAACAGACCAAGAGATCTCAGCTGCTCCTCACACAGCTTCCCCTCAGAGGCCTTCACCAGCCTTGTGGCCCTCCTTTGGACACTAATAGCTTTACATCCTTCTTGTATTGTGGTGCCCAAAACTGTCCCCAGAACTTGAAGTGAGGCCACCCCAGTGCAGAGCAGAGCAGGACAATCCCTCCCTTGCCTGGCTGGTGATGCTGTGCCTGATCCCTCCAGGCCCTCCTGGATGCCATGGCACTGCTGACTTATGTTCAACTGGCCATCACCCAGGACCCCCAGGTCCCTTTCCACAGCACTGCTCTCCAGAATTCTCATTCCCTAGTCTATACACACAACCAGGGTTGTCCCACCCAGGTACAGAATGTGGCACTTGCCCTTGTTAAACTTCATGTGGTTGGGGATTGCCCAGATCTCTAATTTGTCAAGGTCTCTCCAAATGGCCTCCCTACCTTTGAGAAAATTGACAGCTCCTCCCAATTTAGTGTTGTCACCAAACTTAGTATTCCTTTGAGTCCTGTGTCCAAGTCATTAATGAAAAAGCTGAAGACACCTGGGCCAAGGATGAAGCCTTGTGGGACCCCTTCAGTAGCTGGACACCAGCCTGATGTCCTGTGCCTGACCTGTGAGCCAGTTGTTCACCCACCACGTAGTACAGTTAAAGAACATGTAAAGAATATATCCAGCTGTATGCTGGATATTTTGTTCCAGAAGGACACTGCAATCATATCAAAAGCTTTGCTGAAGTCCAAAAAGATTACATCAGCTGTCTTCCCTTGATCAACTGGTGTGTTACCTTGTCATAAAAGGAAATCAGGTTTGATAAGCAGAACTTTCCCCTCATGAAGCCATGCTGGCTGTGACTGATGACTGTGCTGTCCTTCAGGTGTTTTGCAATATTTCCCAGAATAATCTTACCCATTATTTAACTGGGCCCTAAAGTAAGACTGAAAGGAGTCTGAAAGGACTAGTTTCCGTGTTTCTCCCTCTTGCCCTTCTTGAAAACTGGGAAAACCTTTACCAGCTTCCAGTCAGCTGGGACCTCTACAGACTTCCAAGATTGTTCAAAAATCATTGAGAGAGGCTTTGCAATGACATCAGCTATCTCCTTCAGGATTCTTGGATGAATCCCATCAGGCCCCATGGTTTTGTTGGGATTCAGCTGGAGAAGCAGATCCTGCACAATTTCAGGGTTGACCATAAGTTGATCATTCCCACAGCCCTGATCCTCCAGTTCAGGGCACTGAAACCCCCTTGGTCCATCATCTGTGTTGAAGACAGAGGCAAAGAATGTGTTAAACACCTCTGCCTGGTCCCTGTCTCTGTTTGGGAGGTGACCATCCTCATCCTGTAACAGGCCAATGGTATTTTTAAACTGCCTTTTGACATTAGTATATCGGAAAAACCTCTTTTTATCTTCAGCTACAGGGACACGGAGTCAGAAAAACTAGGTCAAAAGTCATTGCCATATCTATGGTGTTCTACAGTTTAATTTTTGTTGCGAGTTTTTCTTTTTTTGGTTTTTTCTTTTTAACTTAATGAAAATTGTTTTTTGTCCAAAGCTGTACACGTGATAAGTTATTATGTCCTGAATAAAATAATGATGTTGTTATTTTGATTGTGTTCTTCTCATTTCTTTTTTTCCAACTCCTCTTCTGTGTTTTGATTTTGTTTCATACTACAACTCATCATGTTCTGAAGACAGTAAGGTATCTAGAGGAATAAACTGTCTTTCTGTAAAATTTTACCAGCTCATTGTTGGATTATCCAAGGAATACTGTTGCTGTAATTATTAAACAATACAGCATATTAAACAATGTAAATGAAAATATGATTTCCAGATGAATTTTTCTGTTTTGGACTAGAAGTTGAAATTAAATCTGACATTGCAAGGTTTATTTTCAATGCTTGTAGAAGTTCATTTGCAGTCAATCAGTATGTCAGCTTATCCCACCCCACTGAGCTTCCCAGAGAGACCCTGAGTTTTGAGTAGTATCATCTCCATCAACAAGCATCATGACATGACAAAGATTCTTAAATAAGAATCTTGAAACTTTTATACTTTTTATTGATGCTTGAATTGATCATGCAGGAAAGGACATTTAAATGATATTCTGCTCTTAAAAAGTATAAACTGTCTATTGTGTTATGCCATTACTACTACTACCACCATGATGTTTTGCTTTAAAGAAAAAAATTATAATGAATAAAAGAAATACATATAGGGTATATAAAGGGTAATTAAGACAATTAAAAATAGCTATAGTGGCCAAGTCACAAATAAAGTGTTTTACAACAGAACTTCTTTTTGAGGGCACCATACACACAGGATATTCCCAGCACTCACTGCCAGTCATTACTGCATTCTAACTCAAATGTGAAAATGTCATAAAATGCTCAACATGCAGTTTCTATGAAGTTTTACAAATATGATCTTATAATTCTAGACATGGGTGTCTTAGAGAACATATTTGTTGTTCTTATTTCTCATGCTCACCTTATGCCACATGGTGGCTAAGTAACTTGTGCCCTTTCCTGATCAATGCTCAATGGATAACTCATTATTTCCTCAGATGAATTCTAATTCAGCCTTCATCATCCAGGACAGATTCGGCACAGTTATTTTTAGAAGGAAGAAAAAAAATCACTTGATTACTGCTATTTTGGAAGTGCAACAGCTGTCAGCAGACAGAAACCTCTATTTTTCATCCAGAAGATAAAAGTAGGTCAAGCAGCCTTTTTTCATGCAGACAACATTCAGTAGTTCAGACTGGGGTGAGAGTTTGGCTGACACTTGCCACTCTCAAGGCTTTAAGCAAAAGCTGGTTGAGTTTTGTTGACACTGTTTTCCTCACAGTCCTGTAATGCCTTCTTATTAATGAATTCACTTGTTCTTCCTGCAGCAAAATGTATAATCTAGAAAAACTCTCTGCTGACGTGTCTATCTCTATGATAATGTTCCAAGGGATTTGCATACTGGAGGTATATAACAGTTTGGCATTTCATTCCAGGCTGCCTCACAGCTAAACAAAGTGCTCAAGTTTTGTCCCTGAGGTCAGGGTCAATGTACTACCAAGTGCTAGCTGATCATTTAAAGGGCTGGCTCCATTGCATCTGACTCCTTGAATGCTACAGCTTTAGAAGACTCCAATCCTGCATTCAGCAGTTAGTAGGGCTACACTCGAAAGGATCCAGAAAAAAATGGCTTTTTCCTCTCTGCTTTTTGTCCAACTGCTCAGAGAAGAAAAACAAAGGCAGAATCTCAAAGTCATGGAATGGTTTGGAGTGGAAGGGAACTTTGCCATGTACTCCAATCCCCCTTCACTGAGCAGGATACCTTCAAGTAGACCAGGCTGCTCAGAGCCCTGTCCAAGCTAACCCTGAATGTTTCCAGGGATGGTGCATCTACCACCTCCCTGGGCAACAGTTTCAGTGTTTCACCACCCTTATTACAAAAGCTTTTTTCCTTATGTGTAATCTAAATCAACCCTTTCTTAGTCTGAAACCATTACCCCTTGTCCTATCACAACAATCCCCTCTAAGAGATCTGTACCCACCTTTCTTATATGGCCTCTAAGTACTGAAGGACAAATAAAATTGTGGGTTTCCTAGTGTTGGCAAAACCAGAAATCATTTATCTCTTTCTAGCTCTTTTGGTTTATTTGGTTGTTGCAATTTCTTTTTTTAAGGTAGCAGTTAAAAGTCTGGCAATTTCATTTATTTTTCTGTGCAAAAATGTGGAAGCTGTTAAACTTTACCCCAAACAAATTTATTCTAAGGGGAATCTGTTTTCATTTAAAAAGCTTGATTGTGGTGGAAAAGTTATGAAGTTCTGCTCAATTGTCAAGATCTCAATCTCACATCACAAATGTGAGATCACAGTTTTGCAGCATCCAAAATAAGCAACTAGTTCAGGCTAATGAGTTCCAAAACAAACTAATAGTAATGTATTTAATGCTATAACTTTTTTTTTTTTTTTTTTTAGTGAGGTATAATAGGGAATGGATGGATTACATTACCTTGCCAATACTGTCTACTGTAATCTATACCAAAGAACTCCTATATGACACTGTTGTATAAACAAACCAAACACCTTTTTTTGTTGTTTGAAAGTTTCATTGAAAAAAGAAAGACAAAGCAGTACAAAAGATCCCCCTCCCCTTATAATTATTTGTATATAGCAAAATATCCAAAGGAAAAAAAAAAAAGATTTTTTTCACTTGCTTATTTGATACACAAAGAATTTTTTTAAAAAATCTTACATCCATTTACTGTTGGGACATTTCCAGTCTTCTGTGATGTTGTTGGAAATGGGGAAGTGTAAAATGGAAGCTTCTGTTCTAGCAACTCTATAAATTGACACAGAAATAAAAGCCTTTTACAGGGAATCCATTTGTATTCACTCTGGATTTCAAAATTATTTCCATCCACTGACAGCTCTGGAATAAGTGTACTTGTAAATGCAAGATGTGCAGATGTCAGGAGAGGCTGCCAAGAGTCTGGAAAAGCAGCAGAAGCTGGTGTTGTCTGGTTTGATCAGGAAGGGGTTGACAGTCAGACAGTGAAAAGATCCATTTTGTGTGACAAGAAATATTTCCATATATAGAGCATCAATATGTGTGATCCTTATTTTTTCTGAAACTTGAGCACAAGTGTGCCCGTGAGGATTTGTCTGCATATTTAGAATGGAAAAAGAAACTGTGGCCTGGAAGATCAGCAAAGAGGATGTCAGGGAGCTGAAATAATAAACACATTGATGCTGGAATTTTTGTTTTGTTTCTTCATTCATATTCCACTTGGTACAAATACAGCAATTTTTTAACCATGGAAAGTAGGGAACAGTTTGGAAAGTATTTTATGTAGTGGGAAGATATCACTTCATTTCAGCTCGAGGGATACACTGCAGTCATTAGTTTTGTACTAGTTTCAGTTCAAATACATAAGTACAAGAAGTACTTGCCAATAAATATTTTCATGTACATTTGTTAAAAAGTTAGTCTGAAAATATTTTACTTAAGATACTCAATACCTAGTTTTTTTGGTATTCTTATGGTTGAGACAACTGATTTGGAAATTTTACAAGAATTTTTAGTTTCATTAGTGGTTTACTTTCCAAATTTTGTGATCCGTAGCTTTAGGTAATATTTCAGTTGTTCCTGTGTGCAAATCAAGCTGCCTAGAAAACTTGTGAGCTTAAAAAGAGGCCTCAACATTTTTTTTACCCTCAAAGACATTTAAATTACAGAATTTAGAAAGTAATTAGAACTATATGGTCTACTGGCCTATTACTTAACATAAGTTAGCCTTGCACAATGATTCTCATTAGTCAGTAAGGGATGGCAACATGGTCACTGGTGTGCAAAATATCTGAGAAGACCTATGTATGGTAAAAGTTTGTGTAGTTGGTGCCACACTGTTCCTTCCATGAGCTCAGATATGGAATCTGTCCCTAGGAGAATGGAAAGTGGAAACTGGAAGGGGGAAGGAAGGTGAAGGCTGGTAGGTGAAGGTGCTGCCTGGTCCCTGGAAGAAGTCTCCTGCTACACCTGAACATTTGCAGCTACAGAAGAGGTTCAATGCCCTCAGCTTGGGGAGAAGCTGACTGTGCTTTTTCAGTGCATACAAACCCTGGACCACAAAGGAGTAGCAGGAGAAAGCAACAGCTGATAACGGTGAATGACTCCCTGCTGCAGAGGCCAGAGCCCCCTGACCTGTTCTACAGAAAAGTTTGCTGCTTCCAGGGACTCAAGTTTGGGTTGTTCTGTAGCAACTGATGAAGCTTAACTAACTCAAAAATTTCTTTCAAGTAAAAGTCTTACTTTTTGTGAGGTTAACTAATAATACAGCTTATTTTTCATGTACTTTGACACAAGCTTCCTTACTTGTGATCCAGGCTCTTGCAGTTTGTGCTACTGAGTCGTAATTACTTTTGAACTTTTGACTGTATAACTTTTTACTTATAAATATAGGCAGCTTGAGTGGTTGAGCCCTGAGGTAAACTAGAGTGACAAAAAACTTTTCTCACATCTCGCAGATAACTTATGATATTATTGATTACAGGCTCAGACTGTCCTACTACTATCTTTCCTTATTTTATGTATTGATAGTTTTTTAAATTCTTGCTTTACCTCAATATGCCTGAATTGCAATTTCAGTCACCAGAAAAGAAACAGAAATATTGAGACATACATTTGTTGTGCACAAACTAGAATGAAAAATTTGTGGTAGATTGAGAAAGAATGTATGTGTATATAGTTTAAGGACTTCCATGGTTTTATATCATCAGTGTACTCTTACAAAATTGCCAATGAGCAGCTATAAACCATTGCACTGATAGATACACTGGGATTTTTTAGCACTGTTTAAAAGATTAACTGTGTAATATGTAGGATTTTAAAACAAAGGAATGTGTAGTATGATCATTGAAATGATTCTTTCCTTTGGTATTTTGAGGATGTGTGTATTTACCAAGTAAACGAAATAAACATTCATATTTAATATTTTCTTTTTTTGTGTAAAAGTGGTGTTAAATTATACATGTAGCATTAATAATACAACTTCACAGAAGAATAAACATTTTAGTTTGAAAACACTCCTGCACCCTGTTTAATGTCTAAATGGGGATTAATAAAAAGTTCCAGGTTTTTGCCAGCAGTGATTAGATGGAATGACCCACTTGAAACAGATCTTCATTTAGTTCTTGCTTATGCAATATAAAAAACCAAACAATTTATACTGGGTATCTAGGTTCATTTCAGTCATAAGAGCAGAAAGTGAATAGTTCATCCTTTTTGAAGACTGATTCATTCTTTCTTTGATAGCAGAAGAAAGAGTGAGAAGTAGGAGACAGAGGCATGGAAAAGACAATCCACCAACCTGAAGCCTTCTTGCTCTTGGTCTGTAAGGCTGAGACTTATAAAACTCATATCTGAAACAGCAGTTGGTCTAATGGCAGAGTATTACTGTTTTAGTGATTATAAAGAAAGCCAAGAATGCTGAATTTGAACTAATGGAATAATTGTGGGTAAGATTCCCAAAAAAAAAAAAAAAAAACAAACAAACTTTTAAACAACAGTAAGGTAGAATAAAGGTAGAAGAGTAAAACACAGTATGGAAAATGTGGGAAATGTACCTTTTGAAATTCTTTCTTCCTTTTATATATTCAACAACCCCCTTTCTGGAGTTGTCTGAATTGTATAGAATTTTCCTCTACTGAAACTATAGCTTGTTGTCCATTTCCCTGGTACAGGAAAGACATTTCAGTATATTCAAGGCTGTTGCAAGTAGGTTTTATTATTTTTAGTAGAAAAAAATCTTCCTAAGGCTTTTATATATGTACACATAGATACATAGAAACTTATATTTGAATATGCACATACAAGTCAATAACAATGTGCACAATTATTTATATATATGTAATTTTAAAGGTACATAAAAGATTGTAATTGTACTTTTTTGCTGCATATAAACTTTAGATTGAGGGACTTTTCTCTTGGCAACTGAAAAATACAGAGAGATAAAAGGAGTAGCTGTACTGCTGGCAAGCCACTCACATTTATCATCATCCTGGGCTGACATTGTGAAGGAAAGTCTCAATACATATTTAATTAAACTTCTTGTTCTTCCTCAAATGAGGGCTTAGGATATAGGGAAACATAAGATGAAATGTGTGCTGCAGCTGAATTTAGCATAATGCATCCATGACTTCCAGTTTTGGAAGGACTCCAGATCTAAATAACTGGCAGCTAAAAAAAAAATGGAGGGTGGGGGGCAGGGAGGATTATCCTGTTTACCAAAAAGCATTTTTATTTTAGGGAGATCTGGAGTTGTCTTTTGTTGCTTTTAATTTGGTAGAATTAGAATCAGAAATGAAGCTTTAATTGACCTTAACATAAAACAAATGAATGAAACTAAATTAGAATAATCATCAAATTACAGTAACAACCAAAAAAGTAAAAGACAATTATCACTCTGTGAATGGAAGAGCTCTTTTATGAACATCAGAAGTAGCACAGTGTCCCAAACTGAAACAGAGAATATTATAAAATAGGGGAAATTATGGCTGCTTTAGTGTAAATACAAATATCTTGTGACTTATTCCAGATTATCACAAAAAAGGGAACAGTATATATATATATATATATATCCCTATAAGGGAACAGTAATTGTAGACTATCTAAATACAAAAAATATCATGCTATGCTCAAGGTTGCTCCAATATTTTTTTTCCCTTCAACACCTTGGATTCAAGGCTTACAAAAACCTGCAGAGGTAAATAAATTTTTGACATATTTATTGGCAGATATTTTCAACACATAATTTCAAAACTATTTTCCAAGAAATTGGAATGAATGTATTCTGCATTAACCAACATCCTGAATAAGAAGTTAAGACTATTCTAAACTTGTTAGCACCAACTCCAGTATAAACTGTGGAACCTCCACCTTCCCTTTCCTTGTTTAAGGAAAGGGAATGTGAAGGTTCCACATATATTTTCATTTTCAAATAACCCAAAATGCATGATATAATAGAGTTAATGAACACTTTGGCATTTCCTGCCCATCCCCTAGATGAGAAGAGAAGCCAGTGTCTTCTGTAAAGCATTTAGATGCTTGTGTATGGGAGTGGATGCTTATTGTTTGGTCTATGTCTGAACAATTTTTTCTCATCCTTGAGACTAGCAGAGAGGTTAGAGCTCTGTCAGCTCATCACAATATCCTTCACCATCCCTCTTCTTCTCAAGGAAGGACTAAGTGTTGACTTTCAGATCCTTAGGGATATTTCTTAGATGTGACTGCCACTCCTGGGAACAGGGAGAGCTACTAGGAGTGACTAAGTGCTTTTTTTTAAATAAAAATTTTAGTTGTATTGTTAATGAGGCTTTTCTGCATTAATAATCTGGACTATTAAATTGAAACATGAATGGGACTAACAACAAATTCTTATCTCTCTGTAAGAGTTGTATTTACTCTTGCTCTTTAGAAGATGTTGAAGTGTAAGAATATTTTTGCCTACTTTTTTAAGTACGCAGTAGCCTTCCTTCCTTCCCAGTATAACCCAGCAAAAAGAAATTTTCTATGGTAAATGCTATATGGTTTGTGATTTTGTGAATATGTTATTATATACACCTTAGATAACTTTGGTTGAGTATTTCTGAGCTGAGTGAAGCACAGAAGCATTACAAGTTAATCTTTTAGCTCATATTGCTTTCTTTTTTGCCTTCGAATCCTCTAGTGCTAAGAAGAATAATGAGTTTGGGCCTCAGATTTGATCATCCCCAGGAAATTTTTGAATGAAACCAATGCAATTGCTGTGATTCAAAGAAAGCTCAAAGCTTATTCATGGTCTGAGCATGACTACCGGACTGTAGCTATCATGAATTTAGATGTCATTTAGTCCTTTTCCAGTTGATTTGTGAATTGTGATGGAGCTTAGTCAATTGCTAAGTGCCCAGGTGCTCAGATGGAGTGCATGTGTGTGTACTTGTCTGTAGGTAGCTATGACACTTGCACTCAGGAGCCAGTTCAAGTATTTATGTGTAGATACAAGATTTAATAGCTGAGAAGCAGAGCTACTGTTTAATATATGCACTGTCAGGCTCAGTTTTAGAGAACAGCCTTTCTAACTCACTCAGTGACCAACACAACATACAAAATCATAATTTTAAAACTTAAAACACATAAATGAACATTAAACAGAATCTTCATATAAAATTTTGATTTTCACCTGCAAGGAGAGGATAGCATTAGATAGCATTACAATTTTGAGATGTCTTTTGCGTAACTAAAATCATATTTGTTGTATATGCATGTGCACACACATGTGTCAATACACATATTATTTGGTTTTTAAAACAGCTGCTTTGATATATGCCACCCCTCAGGATATATAAGGTAAGTGGCTTAATGGTAATGTGGCAAAATATATAAGGTAAGTAGCTTAATGGTAATGTGGCAAAAAAGTGATCCTCATACAGCCTTAGAGAGGTTCACTGAAGACCATAGAACATTGCAAAACAAAATCAAATTTAATATTGTTGTAACTGTTTTGGAAATTAATTTTTTGAGAAAACTATATTCTGTTTTTAAAGGGTTTCTTATGTGTCNGTTGTTGTAACTGCTTTGGAAATTAATTTTTTGAGAAAATTATATTCTGTTTTGAAAGGGTTTCTTATGTGTCTGCAGACAAAGACAGAAAGAAAGAATGCAGAGCTTACAGTTGATGGGTGGCAAATATCTTTGCTCTTCATTAGAATCTACTCTCTGACGCCTGAACTTAACTCAGAACCTGTAAACAATGGGCAAAGCACAAAAGGCCTATGGAATTAAACGTGTTTTTCTTAACAACAAAAGCTTTATTTCTTTATAAATTTTCCACAGACTAATACAAGGAATATCCTCCATTTTGATAAATGTTCTTCTGACTCTTGGTCAGGCAAAAATCTCATTGAAACAGTACATTTGTCTTTACAGTTTAAAGAAGAGTTGCTATTCTTAAAATGTATTTATAGTCACTGTGGTGGCAATGGAATAACACAGAAGAGACGAGGGCAAGAGGAAAATCATAAAAGAGAAGAAGTGCATCAGAACAGTGGTCAGCCAATATTCTAGCTGCTGCTTCACTGTTGTGTGACATGAAAAGCATGCTGTCAGCTCCTCAGCTCTTATCTAATAACCTTTCTGCTTTACCACTGTAAAAGGTACTCAGTAACATCGTCATGGTAATTGCCAGAGTACAGCACCATCAATTCCCACCTCATCAGTGGAAATCTGCTCGTTGATAATTTGTGAAATTACAGATTGTAAGATGTATAAAAGGACTTGTTGATAGGAGAGAAAGCAAAGACACATCAGCAAGGAACACTACTAGGGTTTTCATAGCCCTGAAAATGCTTTTTGTACCAGGCATTTTTTTGTTAATAATTTTTTGTCAATTTTGTTTCCTCCCAAATTTGTCTCAAACTGTGACAATATACTCTAGTTCAAGTAATAAAACGCTAATGGATCTTAAAACCATCATAAGGGATTCTTATATTTGGGGATTTTTTTGAACAATGCTTTTTGTTTAAGGAACCTGCTGTTTCATATGGCTGCCACTTCTGATGTTGTGCATTATATCATAATATAATGAACAGAACAGTAAGTTTAGTCAATGAAATTCCATTTATCATTATCTCACACACATTAATTTCTTACATGGCTGTGGAATTCTTCATCTGTTAATCTGACTCCAGAGAGTTTGTAGCTGAACATACCCCTAGAAGTACAACGTGTCCACAGGCAGAAAGCTGCAGTAAATATCAACAACTGGGAATAAATGTAAAATTTATTTTAGCAGAGACTGCGCAATCCCACCTGTATTTACCAGTTTTTCACTGATGTCGTTATCTCAACCTCTTGAGCTATAATAATAGCACACTTAGCAGAATTGTGAAAACAGGAAATTTTATTTTTAAACTTCTAGTGCTTTTTGAACTGGCAGTTAGATCTTAATTTTCTACAAGACTTAGTCACTTCTGAATTATGTTATTTTTCTCCATAATATGCTCATTTCCTGATATGTATTGGCACCAGCTTAAGATCTGGTGCTGCACACACTGGGAAAATCAGACATATAATGAAATATGTTTAGCTATTTTGTTGTAGTCACAAAATTTTACGCCTGTGTGACATATTTTTTTCTTTTTTAATATTTCATATTTTTATACAAGCTTAGTCAAATTGAGCTAACTAATTTAAAATCAAATGAGAAGTTTTACTGCTGAAATAGAATTTATGAAATTCCCTAAATAACTTGTTTTTGACAGAAAATTTTGATGATATATCAATTGTCAACAGGAAGCATTGTCATGTATTAAATTTTTTTACTTAAGATTAATGCTTTAAGTTCAACTACACTTAAACATGTGCTAAGTAAACATTTATAAAGCATTGTTGATCTGTGCCCTTACTGAGTATATAAAATAAAAAAAAAGTTTTGTAAACTAGGAAGAGGGAAGAAATCATATCCTTTACTGTATACCTAGTACAGGTATTTGTATATATCAGAATAATATTTCCATAATAAAAATTTTACAAAAGGGACCTAGGGTGAGAAATGAGACACATTAAAGGAATCTGAAAGGTATACCATCATACTGATTTATATAAAAGTGTATTATCTTAGTTCATATATATATTTTTTTACCTTGGCGTTTGTATTTATACCTTATACATGTGAATCTCTCTGCACAGGCAATAGAAACAGGTAAACCTTTAATGGGACTCATCCCATCTTAAAAGGAATGTTTCAAGTATTTCAGATGAGCTACTTATAGCATGACCTTGAGGATACGTGGAGCACAGCTCTCAGGTGAGTTTCTATGGGATGGCAATATTTAGGTAGTGTATTTCTAGAACAAAAATTCTCAATTCAGTCTGATTGAGAAAAGGAAAAGGCACATCTTAGAAAAGCAGAGATCTGAACATTTAATCTGTCTTTGGGTGTCTGTAAAAAATAAGATGACACTACATTCAGAAATGAAGCCAGGCAAAGATCTTTTTCCAGAAAGCTGTATTAACCTTTGTTTATCTGTGCTAGTTTTACTCATTTCTAGGCTGTGAATATGAAATATTTATGACATGATATACTTTTTGGACTAAAAATGTGTTACTTCTGTCTATAAATATGGCAACTAACAAATAAGGAATGATCTGATCCAATAAACACACAATGAGATTTTTAAGGGTAAATTTTATGAAGTTAGGAATAAGTATTAAAAAAAAAAACCAAAACAACAAAAACTAACCAATCAATGAACAAACAAACAAAAAACCCACAAAACCCATAAAAACAACCCCAAGACACATTATCAAGACAGTTTGTACAAAATGCCATGCTTTTCAATGCTTTTGCACTTAAGCTGGGGAATGGCCAACATCTTTCTTCTTTTTGTCCTTTTTAATTCTGGCAAACAACTTGTTTAGAATTAAAGTGACAAGCAAACAAAGTAATCTGTCAGGACTAATAATTAACAATAGTGTTGGTATTCTTCAAGGATGAAATAAAGTAGTGTCCAGAGTAAAAGTAAGAATGTGTATTTTTCTATTCCAAAAGAAGGACTTAAATTGGTCAAAGACTTGACAGTTTTTGTAGAGCCATTTTTTTCTTTAAATAAAATTCCTCAGTAGGTTTTAGGGATTTTAGATCAGTTAGAAAGAGCCAAAAAGCAAAACATTATCATCAGCCAGAAGGTCCCAGAACTGCTGACCAATGTTGTCTTTTCTCATTCCTTCAATAATCAGGCTTCCCATTTTCTTCCATTTGGACATTTATGTCAATCTCTGTGATTTTATGCACCATTGGCTGAGTTGATACACCTTCATGAAAACCACAAAAACACTATAAATTTTGATCTTTTCCCTATCAAGACATTTATGCATTTATTTTTTGAATTAGTTGAGTATTTAAACTAGTAATTTTAGATTTCTAGAATTTTAATTTTACATCTTTGATTTTACCACTTTCTGAAACTATGTTAAATATATATTCAGTCTTTTCCTCTAAATTAAACTGTTTTCCTACTAAGAATATAATAAAAATATTTTTCAACTTTGTACACAATTATGTCACTACATTTTCATTTTATTACAATTGGAGAATATATTATTCTTAATTATCCATAATTTGCATAGCAATCCAGACTTGGCACTAGGTTTCTTTTCAGAAAACTGGTTCAGAGTTGTCCCATTTTTCTGAAACCCTCCTCCCTAGGGCTCTGATGCCTGTAATTTATGCCCTAGTTTGGTGCCACATTGCTCCGTGACCTTGACCCAATCTTACTAGCAGTTAAGTTGTGAGAAAGTCTGTGAAAGGAAGAGATATAAAACAAGTAAAAACACAGACAAAAGTGCAATTGCTGAGAAAGTATTAGCAATGCAACGATTCACAAGAAGAAATACTGATGTGAAGGTTTACAAAAATCCCAAGGATAAGGTCAAAGAATCAGGAGGCAAGAGATCAGAGCCCTTGGCAATTTCTCCTGACTCTGACTGTCTAGCATGCAGACACTCATCAAGGATGGTGAATGTAATAATGCTTAGCTGAGGAGTTTGCTAGTACTTGTGGTTTAATGTATCTCTTGGTCAATAAATACATTTGAACTCTCAGTTGTGTATATTCTGTTTACAGAATGTCCTTCAGAATGATAAAAACTGTCAGAAGGATGTGATTTGGAAAGGAAACATTACCATTACCACATAATTGCAATTTTTGTCTTTCAGTGTTAGACAAGGATTGTAGATATCACAGAAATAGATGTCTGTGTTACATTGAGGTAGCACTTTTGATAGCAGTATTATCACAAAAAAACCAGATGTAGAAACCAGTTCTCTCTCTTCCAAAAATTTCCTCCAAGTCCAAGCTGAGCCATATTAAGGTATTAAGAAAGACTTGATATTTAAGTCTAATTACTGAAGTCTTATTTCCTGATGAATACTAAAGTCATTCAAGTCTTCCACTGACGTCCAATACTTGAGATCTAGTTTTCAAATGATGCTAAAAAGAAGGGAGAAAATCTGGAATCAGGGAGAAACAAAACCATTGCAATAACAGGGTTATTATTTAAAAGCATCTCTAATTGTAGTTTAGGTCCAGATATGGTTAATAGTCTAGACCCTACAATTTGGATGTTGAGGAAGAAAACCAAATTTCGATTTTAAAGCTATTTGTAGCAATAAAATAAAAATGAAACCCCAGTATCATAGTGAACATTCAGACCATGGAAAGCCAAAGTAAA
Organism: Urocynchramus pylzowi; assembly: GCA_013397555.1. Taxonomy (NCBI): domain Eukaryota; kingdom Metazoa; phylum Chordata; class Aves; order Passeriformes; family Fringillidae; genus Urocynchramus; species Urocynchramus pylzowi. The sequence continues at coordinate 3,287,762 of VZRH01003699.1, forward strand.
GCTTGTTTAAAGTTTTATTGCTCTACTAAACTATATGAGCAACAAACACGATCTTATCTGATTTTTAAACCAAATTATAGATTGCCTACTAGAAGTTCTAGAGTGTGCTTAACTTAAAAAAATGAAAACTCCCTTGAAAAATTAAATAAAGAAAAATGGAACTAAAAAGGTTTTTATAACTATATGCATTTCCAAGGACAGTCCATGAAATTTTGCATGCCATTTATTCTGTCTGAGCACAGGCAATGGATGACTCACAGCATCTCCAGGTCAGATGATTAGTTAGAAGCCCTAAGCAATTTCTTAATTTTATGGTCACAAATGTATCCTTGCAAAAATGTTACTATCGTGTCCATTTCTCTTGTCTTGGACCTGCAGACAGTACACAGCCATCCTTGAAACACCTGAAAACTGGCCAAGTCTGAAATTGGTAAGTGCAGAATCTCTTTCTTAACTGAGCTGTTATTATTATTATTATTTATTATTATTATTAATAATAATAATAACTACAACAACACTATTATTAATAATATTAATAATAATGTAAAGTAATCCAAATATTTTAGATGAAGTGGTAAGTAATTACCCTGAACATACAATCAAGCCTTCTAGACCTTCGTGATCAGAGGCAATTACCCCTAAGATTACAAAATAATAGCAGGTATTTACAGGTAAAGAAAAAAGGTAGGAAAATCACAGTTTTCATTGTAACACCATAATTATCAAAATGCATTTTCCTTTCTGTTTGATTTTCCTAGAAGAAAGAATCTCTTTATTTTGAAATGAAAAAAAAAAAAAATCTGTTCACTTTTTTGGATATACGTATATTAAAAATATATATTTCTCACTCTCATCAGAAATTCAGATCCTGTGTTTACAAAGTGACATATAATTTCTGCCTAGGACCTGCAGCAAGGAGATAACTTTTTAAACCAACTATTTTTTAAATTATTTTCAGCAGATGCTTTACAATCCTTCATCTGTCTGAGGAGCCTAGAAGCTTACATGAAACCAAGACAGCACTCTTGTCTTTCAAGACTCTCTGCAGGTAAGAGTATAATCTTTCCCCTAATTACTACTGATGTAAGATAAAACATAGTGTAGTTTTATAGGGTTTTGACATACTGAAGCATAAAAGGCTCTTAAATGGCTCTGTGCTCCCTTTTCTATAAGGTCAGGTAGTTTTCTTAATCACTTTTGTCAGTTGTATTAACCTTCAAAAACTACTTCTGTTTAGTGTAGTTAGGATAGTTAAACCTCTAAAAGCTAATTTATTCTCTGCTTCTAGGCAATCAGAATCTTGACTTGTTTTTCTAGGCTACATCAATTTAACTTGCATGTGAGTTTGACCTATTTAATATTACTGGAGCGTTGATTGACCTCTCAGAATGAAAAGTTTTCTTCTTCCAGTACTGAGAAGCAAGTAGAAATTAAACTAGGAATAAAGCAAAACAAAGGACAAATTAAGAAAAAAAACAGGTTTTAAAGTGCAAGCCCAGGAACTGTAACTAGCATTCAAATACATTTAGAAAAGTCCTGCTATTTTATAAGAGTTTGAGGAGTCATTGGATACTACCTGTATCAGCTCAATTACCTTTGCCTGGATACATGAGATATCAATGGATAAAATTAGGCTTTATAGTCAGTGGAAACATATGACAGAGCTCCCTTCTCCTGGGGTGACACCAAAAGAAAACAGATTTTATAAATTTAGAGGGTATCATGCAAAATGTGTGTGAAAGAAAAGAGCTAGGTGGGAAGGGAGTGAGATTTCAAAAGGAAGTTCTGTAAATGAAAGCAAGCTTGTATATGTCTGCAGTGAAAGTGGGCATACGAAAAAGTCTGCTCTTTGTGGCATCAGGAGACTGTGTAAAGCATGTGAACACACTCATGATCATTTCAAAGTAGTAAAATGACTAAAGAATAAAATAGATATAATAGAATTTTTCGTTTAAAATGCACATAGTCATCTACAATCACCTCTTGTCTAACTACCTGACCTCTTTAAGTCTGACCAAAAGTTTAAACATCTCATTCAAGTGCATTGTCCAAATACCTCCTAAACACTGATAGGCTTGGAGCATCTACTACCTCTCTAAGAAGCTTGTTTCAGTGCTTGCCCACCTCCTCAGTAAAAAAAAATACTTCCTAATTTCCAGTCTAAATCTCCCCATGTGCAACTTTGAACCATTCCCGCACACTTCCTGCCACTGGATAGATACCAGGAAAAAGGGACAAGCATCTCCCTTTTCACATCCCTTCCTCAGGAATCTGTAGAGACCAACGAAGTTGTCTGTCAGCCTCCTTTTCTCCAAACTACCCAAGTCCAAAGTGCTCAGCCTTTCCTCACAGCACAGCCTCTCCAGCCCTTTCACCAACTTTGTTGCTCTCTTCTGGATGAATTCAAGGACCATCACTTCCTTCTTAAATTGTGGGGCTGAGAAGTTCACACAGTACTCAAGGTGAAGCCATATTAACACTAAATACAGCAGGAAAATCATCTCTTTTGACCAACTGGTTAAACTGTATTCATTGCACCCCAAGATGCAGTTTGCCCTCTCGGCTTCAAGGCCTGCTGATGACTCACACCGAGCCTGCTGACAACCAGCACCCCCAGATCCTTTTCTGTCAGACTGCTCTTCAGCCACTTCTCTTCCAAATTATAATATGTACAGGGCATTGAATTATCCTACATGCAGAATCCAGCATTTTGACTTGTTAATTTTCATCCCATTAATCATTGCCTAAAACTCCAATCTACCTACATCAATCTGCAAGGCCTCCTGGCCTTCAATACAGTCAACAGCACTTCCCACTTTGGTATCATCACTAAACTTGCTAATGGTTCTTTCAACTCTTGCATTCAGATCATTGATTAAAAATATTGAGCAGAATTGGTCCTAGAACAGAATACTGAAGAACACTAGCCAGATGTACCCCCACTCACCACAACACTTTGATCTCTGCCATTCACCCAGTTCATCACCCCATGCACCCAGCATCCCTGCTCCCAGCTTTTCCTGGTAGGAGAAATGCTCTAGCTCTAGGCCCATAAAATCTTCATGGCCTCTTTTGGACTCTCTACAGTATGCCAATATTTCTTATACCATAGAACCTAGAACTGGACATAGTACCCCAATATACAGCACAGGGATATTCTTTGCCACAAGGGCACTTAGCTGGCTCGTGCTTGGCTTGGAGCCATGGGAGCCAGAACTGCCAGGTCTTTTTTTACAAAGTCACTTGGTCAACAGGGGATAGGCAGCCCCTGTGTATACTGATGCAGTGCATTGTTCCTCTCCAGGTGCAGGACTCTAAATCTGTCCTTTGCTGAACTTTACAAGGATCCTGTCAGCCCTTTTCTTCATCTTGTTGAGGTTCTTCTGGGTAGCAGCATGATCCTCTGGGGATATCCCTCTTTCTAAAGATTTGTGTCATCTGATGAGACTATGTTCTGCTCCATCATCCAGCTCATTAATGTAAATTAATGTAAATTAATTAATGTAAATGTAAATTATATTAATGTAAATTACACTAGTTTAAATGTTGATCAGGATTGAACTCTAGGCAACCAGGATCCTGGAAGGCAGTTACTGGCCTCCAATTAGACTTCACACTTCTAATCCAGTAGTTGAAAAAAGAATGTCTGTCTTCCCTCTGTTTTTGGAAAAAAAAAAAAAGAATTATTTACTTTTTAAAGTTCCATGCTATTAGAAAAATGTGAAACATCCCAAATGCCTAGAGATGGGTCAAATTAAACAGATTTAAGTTAAAAAAATAGTATTGTATTAACAATTAAAAGAAAGCACAGACTGTTGTAGAAAAATGAAAGTAATTCCAGCAGACAAATAAGAAAATACTTCAAATAAAAGTAATGAAAACTCTTCTCAGAAAAATAATTTGCATGGAAGAATGCACTCTTTTTTACAACAGTATCTAGAAATATAAAAGAAACAATGAATGAAGCAAAAATGTTCATGGATATAGAATTGGGCAGTGTATTCTCCTCTTCCCCATAATCATATGAAGTGTAGTTTGAAGAACTGTCAGTCTCAGGGTAACATGTCAAACCAGATTTTGTCACAGGTCAAAAAATGTGTATGGCTGAGAAAAAAGACTGGAAGTGGTCTATAAGTAGTAGTTTGAAGAACTGTCAGTCTCAGGGTAACATGTCAAACCAGATTTTGTCACAGGTCAAAAAATGTGTATGGCTGAGAAAAAAGACTGGAAGTGGTCTATAAGTAGTAGTTTGAAGAACTGTCAGTCTCAGGGTAACATGTCAAACCAGATTTTGTCACAGGTCAAAAAATGTGTATGGCTGAGAAAAAAGACTGGAAGTGGGGAGAAAAGGGCAATGTTACTATTGAATGAGTTGAGGATCAAGAGATAGGATGCTCTTCAGCAGATGTTTTTTGTTTTGTTTTGTTTTGTTTATTTTTAAATTGAGAGATGTTTAAAATGGTTCAGGCTGCAAGAAAAATGTCCTTTGAAAACTTTTATCAAGAGCACCTAATCAGAATTGGGGAGGGAGGGTGCAATGGGAGAAGAGTAAGATGTATGTATGTGTAAACAGCACATGAGAGTCACTGGTATCACACAGGTAGATGTAACAGGCACTATTTATGGGAACCTAGAACTATCATTTCTTACAATGACAGGACCATTTTAATCTATGTTCTCAAAGTCAAATTTCTTGTTAAGTAACTAGTAATTGTCCTTTTTTATCCTAGTTCTTAGATCATCTAGGGGTTTGTGTTTTTTGCATTTTTTAATCATTTAACATCTTATATGGATGTGAAAGGATCATGGGTACTATGCAAAACTAATACTAAAATTGGTTTGAAGGAACTTCTATAGAAGCTTTCTTATGAACTAAGAACAGTCACTCCAAAGCTATCAGATAAATTGTCCTGTTAGTTTTTAAGGCATTTCATTTCTTTCCATTTGAATGAATTCATATTTCCTTCAGTGGAATTAATAACATTCTAAATATCTTATTGAAACCTAAACAAATCATTTTTTTTTCACTCGAACTACTGCACCTTTATGACTGTCTGCAGTTGGATCACCCATGCTTCTTACACCTGCTCTCTACAGCCATGTCAAGTAAAGAATTGTGATAAATCCAGTGTCAGATTAGTTTGTATAGCTGAGCAAGTTTGAATGAGTCTGGTACCTTAAAAGGTGTGAAAGAAACATATTTTCCAGCAGCTGTTTATGACCAGTGACTGAGCAGTTACATCTTTGACAGCTTGGACTGTCAGGAGCAGTCAGTAGGACCTGGTTGTCAGCAAAAACTCCCAGGACAGAAAACCTGTTAAGTAATTATCAACATTCAACATGCTTGAGTTAGTGAGTGAGTTAGGGATCCTATGTAATCATCACAGCAGAAATACTTCATAACATCTTGAAATTATAGAACATCTTACAGAAGATGATACATTTAATATATATGATACAATAACATGCATATTGTGTGTTTTGGCAACTAAAGATTCCTCAATATTTTTGAATATCTTTACAAAAATGTTAAAGTGGAAATAGATTGTAAGTGATATGTGAGGTTGACTTGTACACTTGTTTACTTTTCATGTTGGAATAAATAAGCAAGAGAAAACTACAAACATTTTACCTTCTAAAAGTAGATTTATTGTCTTTTTGTGCTAATGAAATCATTATCATCTGGAACTAGTATACCAGCATTACAGACAGATTTTTTTTTCCCGCCCTTATTTCCAGTGTTGTATTTGTATTAGTTTTTTGAAGGATAGAAGGAGAAGCACATGAAGGAAAAACCAATACCTTTCATATAAATAGATAAGATTTTAAGGAAGCCTTTGCTGAAGATATGTCTTGGCTTCTTTCTGAAAAGGCATTGGATACATCAACACAGCCAAAAATGGGCTTCCACATCAGCAACACCAGTCTGTGTTTCTTTTCTGTCTCAGTAACTAGAAATTCACAGTAGCAAAATTTTAGCAGTTTGTGGTACAGACAAAATGCTGTATGTCTAAGTACACAGTGGCAAAACTTTGTGCAGTTACTGAATTGTGTCCTCTGGTTCTTGTTAACACAGCACCAGGTGAACTATCTGTTCTTGACTTGACACGCATCAACTTGCATTATGTGTAACAGGTACATGCACAGATGCAAATTTTTGAAATGCAAAAAATTCATTATTTTTTATTTGGGCTGCTGGTTCACAAGTGCTTGACAGAAGACCTTCATGTTGCCACAAGTGTGACACTCAGTGTCATGGTTTAGGAATGATACTCCCTAGTTTAGTGCTCCCACTGACTCTCCAAAACAGGTACCCTTTGTGCACTCCCCCAAAAATAGAAATAATCAAACATTAGTTCACCAGTTGATTTCAGATTGTGCTAAAATATTATTAAAATTTAAATTAAATTTTCTGTCTTCTAAGTCTAAGGGAGATTATCAATTTAGCTGAGAACAAAGAAAGGACCTTCAGCTGGTGGTGAGTTTCAGGACAAGAAATGTGTGTGTAGTCATAGGAATTTTGAGCTAGAACAATGTTTCATATCTCACGAGGAGCATGCACAGACACTGCCTGCAGGCACCATTCCTGCTCAGGGTGGTTCCACCATTTAAGTTGCACAGATCAGGTAAGTATCAGTGAGTGTTCAGGCAAATATGTTTAAAAGATTCTTTCCCAAAAATAGACATGTAAGAATCACAGAAAGAAAGTGAATGTGTTATCAGTATTTAGTCTTTTTGCAAACAGTCTATATTTAAAATAATTTCAGTATAAAGTTAAACCTGTTTACAATGAACAGAGTACAGTTAAGACTTTGTGGATACATGATTTAAGTCAGTGTGCAGGATTTACTTCAGTTTTACATCACAGTGATAGTAACGTGCCAAACTCAGGCTGGTGATTTCCAACTCCTGCAATCATCTCCATCAGAAAGTTATACAGGACAAAAAGAATTTAATAAAGTATCATTATCAAATCACAATATTTTTTTGTGTCCAATGTTTTATGAACATAGAGAAACTAGAAAAATAATTTTTCATATGCACAACAAATTAATTAGGTTTTCAAGTGAAATGTTAACAGAGTACTGTAAATTGCAGTGTCCAATTAGACTCTGGTCCCTAATACCATGTCTTTCACACTGACTGTGTTCACAGGTATAGCAAACATATGAATTTTGTTAACTTGGTCATATTATTTCTAAAGTTTTCATAGTAACTTTGAAACTAGCAAACAACCAGCAAATTGATCCTCACATTTAAGCAATCTTAATTTCATTTTGAACAAGAAATGTTTCAGTTTAACTGATCCACAGAGTTTGAATACTTAAATACTTTAACATTTTCAGAATTGTTCTTTAAATCAAGGTTGTTTCACCCCAGAATATATTTTAATATCTTGGAGCTGTATGAACTGTGTTCCTTTTTCAGAATCAGTCACCAACACGATGAGAAATTTATGTGTAAATTAACATCACTCTGGGCACATCATAACTGGTCTTCAAGCACTCATTTCTCGGGTCTAGGAGATAGAATGTCTTTGGTACTGCAACAGCTCTGTTTGGGTTGTTTTGATAAAGGTGACATCTGAACAATTCTTCTGGTGCTACTGCTGATTATTTGAACTTTCTATCAGTTTCTCTTGGATTCAAGTCTTCACCCTTTATTTCTGTATAACATGGTACCTCAGACACCATATGAAAACCTAGGTAATTCACTGACTTTGTTTTTACAATTTGAAATAATCTTTCAGTAGAAAACATTGCAATTATTAATGTTATATTAGTTATATAATTTTTATTAAATTACACAATTTTCAAACTCTATGCCAAAATTGTGGCATATTCTGCATGATATATAAACACCTTTTTTTAGGTAGAAAAGAGTAAGGTGTTTTGAAAAGGAGCATTGGTGCAAAGACCAAGGACAGTTTGATGGTTAAACATAGATAACTTTTTCCTTAATTCACTTTCAAATGAATATGGTTGAAAAATGTACCAGTTTGACCTGCAATTTAAAGTTTCTGATAGAAATGCATATCCTAAACTGAAAGCAATAAAATAATTGTAATAAAAATAATTATATATATATATACACATATAAAATTTATAATTATATATAATTACAATCATTTGCTCACTTTATTTACTCACTAACAGAATAAAAGTCCCAAGTACTTACAATATAATATAGAATATTTGAAAATATCTTCAGTTATAAAATGTGCTATTTGTTACAATTTCGACAATTCCAATCTCAAAAAGTTTTATAATTTCCTCCTTGCCAAAGACAAAGTTTGATGAAAGGAAATTTAGGCATCATATCTAATTTACAATAATTGCTACTTATATGGCTTGTCTTTGTAGATCTTTCTGGATTTGACACTATATGACTGAGGAAAAGATCTGTAGAGGTGGCTGCTATTTTTGCTGTTCTAGGAAATAATTTCTTAATTTCAGGGCACAATGTGTAGATAATTGTGGGGTTTTTTTGCTGTTTGTGCAGTAAAAATCTGATGAACTAAGTAAAAGAGATAAAAATCAGTATTACGGTGTGTTACTTCGAATTTTGGATTTATTATGAATAGGCAAATACCTGTGTGACTTCATCTACTGCCAAATAATAAGAAGAACTACTAAAACATTGACACAGTAATTTCTTTCTGCAATCATCCTATATAAATTATTTTAAAAATAGAGAAAATCAGTTATATAAGAGAATACATAAAGGAATTATTTTCTTCTCAGTTGAAAAACAGATTTATAATAAATGATTTAATGGTTGACTACATAATTTAGATGTTACATTCTTTGTTTCCGATTAAAAGTGTATGCTGGAAGAGGACAACTCAGGCAAAACTGTTTAAAAAATATACAACAGCCTTTTCTGAGGAAAAAATGTGGACATTATCATTCAACATGTATTCACGTATTCTTCTTTGAAAAAATATAGCACTCACCCAGTTACAGAAAAAAACCCAAGGATTTGTGTATATTTTAAGTTCTACCAATTATTTTAGTATACATACATGTATACTGCCTTTGTATGTACAGCTGGGGCATTAAATTTTACTTGGACCAAAATAGAAAAATGTTCTTTGTGGATCGAGCACAAGAGTAGGTTACTGACGTTTTAAAACAGTTGCAGACCTAGAGATAGCACTTGAATATTTCACTTGAGAGCCTGCCAAAGTTTCCCTTACTTTCCCATGCCAGGCCTACACTTAAAAAATAAAAAATTAAATATGTGCATACAGATGTGTATATCATAGACACCTCATTGTTTGCTTTTAAGTCCAGCTTCTGCTGTATGTAAAAGAAATCTATTTCTTGTTATTCTCTCAGGTAGCATCCCTCAAACAGCGAGAGATGTTTCTGGTGGATTTATTGTGGTTGACCCTTCACTAGGAATGAAAGTGGATCATCTAAATTAATAATTCTTCCCTACTGCTGTTGCTTGTTTGCTTTTATGATGGAAATTGATAACATGAATATTACATGCATTTTGCCCATCTGAAATGTGCCCAACAGTTTCCTGGTGATAGCAATTCTAGTGAGAAAAAAAAGCATGACTACTAACAGGAGAACACTTCACAAGAACACCCCAAATTTCCATAACTCTAGAAGTCTAGGAGGATGATCTTCCTTGCTAGTCTGATGCCTAAGAGGTTTCCTTGGAAATAAGCCATCAGATTTATTTGTGAAAAACAGGCAAAACAGCAACTTTGATAAAGAAGAAGACCATCTCACCGCTGATTTTAAGAAAAAACTGTTACTGAATGGAAATATTACTGAATGGATACCTACTTGAAATGCCTTTTATTCTATTTTTCACAGAGAGATCTTAAAACATAAATTGTAATAAATAATAAGCATGTATTTGCAAGTTTCTGTTTTTATTTTAGCATCTGTTGGTTTTATTTTTGGTTATTCTTTATTGCCCTCATACACTAATAAAAGTATACCTTTGGAAAGGCTGTCTCAGGATTGGTTTATAGTGATAAATGTTTCAGGCAGTGCTTTTTTTCATCGTTTCCTGCCAGGCACCTGAGTACTGAAAATAGCAAGTCACCTCTAGAGATGTGCCAAGTGACCGTAGCTGATTTGAGAACCCTGTGTCATTTTCAGGTCTGCAAACACGACAAATTTCAGCTCCCATGGATGTTTTAAAAAGGGATCAGCCCAGTAATGACACAAAATTATACTCAGAATCCTCATAATTAGACAGCATCGGGGTTAATATATGTTTTGTACATATTTTTATTAATAAACCATTACAGAAATGTCAGAAATAGATGTAATGTTCTGAGGATGAATGGTATTTTGATGCACTGCAAATTCTCAGGCACAGTTTGCACTCTTCTGAGGTAGAAAGGCATGTGAAAAATAGCTTCTTAGCATTTTAAGTCATGCATTCTACAGACTTGGGGTATCTACTTTCAGCATTTTAGGCTTGAGCTACAATTTATGTGTGTTATACACTAGCAAAATACTGTGTAAAACCCACATTTGCTTGTTATTTGAGTAATAAAAAAGAATGAAGATAAAATTGATATTTAGAAGGAGTGCTGAAATTTAAAAAATTAGATTTTGACAACTCAGGAAACAAGAAAAAGTGTTTCAATAATTGATTTGTTCCTTTTAGTCTTGGAATATAGTTTTTCCTCTGCTTTTTACTGATTTGCTCCTTAACTTGAGGAGATTAAAACATAGCAGGCAGAAATAATTTAGATGTTATCTAAGAGAGGGATTTTTTTTTCCACAGCAACTGTTTCTCAGACAAACTGGTACTTCCATGTTCCAATTTAAGCAACTACTTATTTCATTGCTAGTGCATTTGCAGAAAAATATTTTTTTAAACCAGAGAATGTAGTAGGAGTTTATATCTTTCCTGTGGTTCATATTTGCTATCCAGATTTAAAGTATCACTTAAAAATAAATGCTTATTTTAAACAAGAAGTTATTTATACTGCACAGTGACTTAAAACATGACTTTAACATTATGGAGTTCCTGTATTTGAAAGTCTACTGAAACGCAAACATACTTTTGAATCCATAAGATTATGTTACTTTTTTTAAGAACAAAAATTATATTTCTGTATTTCAAACACTGGCACGATATTTTTGTTACATTTCACTTACGAAATTCTCCAGTGAGTTTTAGGATTACAGCAAAATTACAGAAAATTTCTAAAGACTGAGGATTTAACTGATGTTGGTTTAAACTGCTGGCAACAAACCAAACTTGAGTCTCTCACACGTCGCAAGAACCCTCGAGCCCTCTCAGGTCTGATGCTCTTATGCCACTTCCACAGTGCAGAGTAACCTCTTCAACCTGCAGACACTCAGTTAGCACAAGGGCTAAAGGAGGACTCCACATTTCCTGTGCTCTTTCTGAGTTACCCAAGTGAGCCCAAGGAATGAGCTCTCAGGCTGCATCCTGTAAGTGGGACAATTGCAACTCTACTTGGGCCTGACTACAAGCACTCAGTTTTCTTTAACTGTTAATGTAAAGGCATACTCTTTCTTTGTGTAAATAAGAATTTAGTTCTAGTTCTGCAAATTGCTCTTTTGATTTGGCATTTTTGTAGAGGTTTTTTTGTTAATCAAGCTCTGGACACCAGAGGAAGAGCAACTATTTTGTCATCTGCAAAAAATGGTAGTTACTCATCACAGAAAAGAGCCCCAAGGGTGTAATGGAAGGCATGCAATCTCTTACACGCCTAGTGAGGTCATCTGATAGATCATTACTGACTAACTGAACCAATCCTATGTACAGTTGATGCAAAAAATGTGCTTTGGAGTCACATTTTTCCGAGCTTTCTAAATAAATGTCTTCCCTTTAGCAGGCTGCAGTTTGCTGCTCTTGCAAAGGAGCAAAAAAAAAAAAACCTGACCTGATCCTTAAGTGAATTAATCTTTTTAGTGGGCTTTCATTTCACTTAGAGTCCAAAATTTCCACTCTTGAGTTAAAAAGCAAAATCAAACAAATAAACAAACTACAGAAGAAATACTTAATTTGTCCAGAAAAAAAAAAAAAAAAGAAGAAAAGTGGAAGTTCATTTTGTGATTTATTTTCTTTTTCTTTTTCCTTAATGTATCATACACCATAAAAAGGAGCACTTACATGCTATGAGATGAAATATTTCCAGTCTATTCACGATGAGATATCAGTGAAAATCTTTTATTTCTTCAGTACAATTTGATTTTTGGTTTTGAAGATCTCAGTTCATAATGAATTGTATCTCAGCAAAATAGAAGTTTATTCTGTCCATATTTATATCCTTTGTCAATTGGTGTCTAAAATAAATATATATTTGTTCCATGTTGTAATAAATAACTTATGGTCTGCAAGGTTGAATTGCAATCCTTAGCTATGTGTATAATAAGCCTTCAGATATGTTTTAGATTATTTATTTATCTGTCATGTATTTAAAGAAACATCGTGCATTATGTGTCTTTGTGGTGCTTTATTTGATTCTGCTATTGAAAATAAGAGGTTACATACTAGAGTCACTATTCAGGCAACCTTTCCTTAAGTTTTGTTCACAGAAGGATTACAAGGCTGCTTCTATAAAAAAGTGTAGCTCTTTTTGATAGTTATCTCAATGGACATTAACTACCAGAATGACTGAGCTCATATATCTATTTGTAGTAACAACTTAAACCACTGTACATTCTTCTCTATTCAGTCAAGGATTTCTGAGGTTTCTTCTTCCTTTATGCTTATATAACTTATAAAAGAGCTAGTTCTTTGTACCTCTTAAAGAAATCAAACTATTCTACTGAGAGGAAGAGCTGAATTGACCTCTGCCAAACGAGTGACCCTACAGCACATTCTTGGAAAAATAAATACTTTAGAGAAGGAAAAAATAAGAAACCCACATGCTATGTCCTGAATTCAGCAGACTAAGTGCTATCATGAGCTCAGCTTCATTTAAAGTGGATGAAGTAGATTATGGTTATATCCTTTCCTTAAACCTCTGTAACAAAGGGAACTGGGAGAAAGTGCTTCTCATAACATCAGGGCTTAGTGGCTCCTTCAAACCCTGCTACTTTGCAAAAAGCATTAATTCCTATTACTTTATGAACTGTATCAACAGTATCAACAAACCCATCATTTTCTTATGAAATAGACTGAGTTCAAATTTTTTATTTCATTTCTTGAGATCGTTGCTTGCACTCATGAGTAACATTTCTCCCACCTACGCGGGAACACGAAACCCACTCAAAAGCCACGCCCACAGCATATTTTGTTTTTCAGTCACAGTGCAACACTTGTGCTGTGGGAACTGTGTTCCTTCTTGGAGTTTTCTATGTGTTCTCCCATCTACCAGGGAGTAGCAGGGAGGAAGATAAGGGAGGGCCTGTGGCCCTGGACAGTGTTGCCAGAGAACTGCCTGTGCTTGAGGCATGCAAGCCCAAGGATATTCTTAACCATACTGCATACTTGGGACCTTGGTGCCTGCAGGGTCAATTTGGTCACCTCACTACTCTCTAGGGATGGTGCAGATTGCTGGCAGGTTGCAAAAGTAGGCACTACAGCAGAGAAATGGCATTTACAGACTTGAGGCCAAGTTCAAAGAGAACTTAAATATCATCATGGATTCAGCTGCTGGTGAGTGCCTCAGGAAAGAGCCTGAGAGAGAACTGTATCACAAGCAGGCAAATGCTTTTCTTTAAGTCTTCACTTCAGAAAATGAAATTTGGGCTGATTTTTTGAATCCAAGCTTGCTTTTTGCTTGTGTTTTCTTAGCCCTATCAATTTGAATTTTTGGAGGTCTTGATGGTTTTAGCTCACCAGGTAAGCTAGGAGAAAAGGTAGTAAGAAATACAGATTAAAAGGTGCCGAGTGCCACTGTAAGGTGTTTTATGTTAATGAACATCACTAAACCTACCATTTATCATCTAGGTTACTAAAGTAATATAAAGCATATCTCTAGACTCATCTTTGGTGGCAGTGTTGCAGTCATTATGTCATTCCTGAAAAAAAACCCATGGAATGGGTTACTGAAACTAACAGTGGGAGGAAAACAGTGAGGACTACAGCTGTGGTATATATTTTCATGAGTCACTGTGCATGACTTTGGTTGCTAAGCATTTATTGTTTATTTTCCTACTTTTGAAAGTGAATGAGTCAACAGGCATGTTGCTGATTAATTCCCATCTCTACTTTGCCTGGTGAGAAAAATAGTACTCTTGAGTAAGACACCCCTCTTCCCTACTGTCATCTCACAGTCTGAAATAGATTAACTGCAGAATTTGAAAGAGTGCATATCCTTTTGTTGTCACAATGATACGTGCAAGGTAAATACTGATTAACCATTATTTTCTGAACAAAGCCCTCAGTCTCTAGGCCCTGTCCTGGAGAGTGTTGATTTTGGGGGTTAGGGCTTGTGAATCTTAATTCCATGACAGAGTGCTCTAATGAGATATTGCTTGGATAAATTTGAGTTATAATAAACATCCCTGGCAGACCATAAAAAAGTTGTCCAGCTTGAAATACCACATCAAGCTTCAAATGGTCAAAGGGAGGATAGTAAGAGCTTATTTCAACATAAGTTCCATCCATTTATTATGACTTTTTTGTATGTGGCAATAGCTGTGTCCTCTTACAGTCAAATAAATAACCATCATCCACTGAAAATTAATCTTCCTGAAGCTTGTTCAAATAACTGATAGCTCTCTTTAGTGTGTAGTTCCACTAATCCCTAGTTTTCAGCTTCACTAATAGTTAGCAAGTGGTTTTTTTCACTTTCTGATGGATTTCTGGAGCCTTTTTACATAGATGTGCATATGAGTAATGAATATCCAGGAAAATAAATCAGACACTTGCAAAATCAATATCACTTATCTGACTCTGATTCCTGTGCTCTTTGCAGACATTTAGAATTCAGTCTAAAAATGCCAGGTTTCAATTAACTAGAAACAGTTTATCTTAATTACAGTGAGTTACAATTCTAACAAGAAATAAATAATCTCAACACTGAGAGTAAGTTTCATGAAATGCTAATGGCCATCTAAAACCATTTTGTAAAACAAAGGGCGACTGGTAATTTGAGTGTTGGAGAATACTTTTTGCCACTTCTTTATTCTAATAATTCCTGGTGTTACCAAAAATTGGTAAAAATTAAAATTCCTTAACACTAATATATACACTATATTTTAGATACATGTTTATTGATTTTCACAGAATAAACATATGTATAATAATAATTTTCCTGAAATCCTTAACATATATTCCCTCCTCTTTAGGGATATGTTCTTCTGTCCTGAGAGTCTCTTTGGTGGTCCCTGGGGGTGGTCAACCTGAAAGTCATTCTGGACCACCTGGTAAAAGCTGACACAACTGGGTTGGTTGCTTTCCAGTTCTTCCAACTGAATAGGCATTGTGCAGTTCCATCCATAGGCCAGTGGTATTTTACAGAATAAGCATTGTATTAACTTACCAGGTGCAAATGATTTTTCATGTGTCAACATTGGCATTGTGGAAAAAAGTGAAAAACTAGATAATATCCCTGTATTATCTTGAGCCCTACAAAAATAAGGATCATTTTAATTCACATCAATATTCAGAAAATACTTAATTAAGGTCAAGACTTCCTTTGCTTCAACTATATTCAGCAGAGTGTGAATATTAATTTTAAGTAAACCATCTAGCAACCCAAAAGCTTCTGGCCTGCTCCCTGTCTACTCCAATATTCACAAAGAAAAGAGGGCATAATTGATAAGACTAAAACAAATTTTCTCCCTTACAGGCTGTCAATAAGATAGATTTCTTTTTTTTTTTCTGATATTTTCTCTCAAGTTCCTCTCCCGAAACAATGTTTGAAGAGATTTTTGTAAGATTAAGAAAAGGGGAAAAGTCAAGTTTAATGTCAGCCAAAGCCATGGAACCTGTACCTTTACATTTGTATGAACAGAGACATTAATCAGCTTCATTTTAATAAAGTCTGTGGATAAAAACCCTAGCTTATTCATAATATTGCTCTCTTTTTAAGCTCCTAAAGTTGTTCAGAAAGATTCCGGTCCTGTGTTGCCTGTTCCAGGAATGAAATGCAGTGAAAAGTATACCCTGCAGGTGAAGGTCATATCCAGGCTTACACTTAGCAAATACTCTCTAACATATCATTCTGAGCTTATTTAAAAACCTGTGGTGCTATAATTCAGAGAAAAAGAAAAAATTTACAACATTTTTCACTCCAAAGAAGGCCCAACTCACCTTGTAAAGTGCAGCTCATAGAAATCAAAGAAAAGGTGGCGATGGAAAACCTGACTGCTGAATCAAAACTGCCACTAATCCAACTGGAAGAAAGCACAGCACTTACCCTCCTGAAGGAATGGAAATTATGGGAGACATTCATGTATCAAACCAGAGGACTATAGTGCCATTTTAGAACTATTTGGTATTTCCATCTTTTATGATTTGATGCAGGACCTGCAGAAAATCCATATCATTCTTGAGAATCATGTGGGTAGATACATATGCTACCATGGCATCACATATGTCCTGCATTCTGATGTTTATACAGGCACTAGGAGCTGTGAATTACACTTGGCTGACTGGTAAAATAATGAATGAGATCTCACATCTTGGGGTACATAATGCGATGTTGGTACTGAAAGTTCAAATAAATTGAAACAGTAAGTTCCTTCTTACAGATGTCATGCCCTAAACCACTAATATCCATCTGGATGTGACTGGGCATTTGTCATTCACTTTCTGCAGGTATTCTGCATAGAATGAATGAAAAATTCTTCATCTTTTCTGAGAAACAATTTTGGGCACTTATGCACATTTTCTTCTGCTTACACCCTTATTCCTAATTTCTGTTTTACTTTCTCTTCATCACTTTTAATTTTTTTCTAGTCTTTAAATTCCTTGCCTTCTGTTAGAAATAACTTGCTTGCATAGCTGACAATTCATTTTCAAAACATCTCTGGGAGATTAAGAGTGAAAAGATAGCTTAAAAAAATGTTTTAGAAACTCTAATAATGGTACAAATGTGACAGGCCTTTGAGAATTTGACAACATCTAAATTCTGTTTTTCCTCACTAGCAAGGCTGTATGCTAAGTCAGAAAAAAAAACCAAAAACAAACCAACAAAAGCCAAACACACACACACACACAAAAACAAATCAAAACAACAGAGCTACATCTAGTTCTTTCTGTATGTATGAAATT
Source organism: Urocynchramus pylzowi (assembly GCA_013397555.1). Lineage (NCBI taxonomy): Eukaryota > Metazoa > Chordata > Aves > Passeriformes > Fringillidae > Urocynchramus > Urocynchramus pylzowi. The sequence goes on from VZRH01003699.1 coordinate 3,304,943, forward strand.
CTATCATGTTTTGTCTTCAAGAAAATAAGATGAACCTCAAACAATAGTAAAGACAATATCTTCAAATACACTCTAAATACCTGTTCCTCTTTTCTAAGTAAAATACCTTAATACCATTGAAAAACCCATCAAATAAGTAATTTTCTTTTGAAAAAAAATGTCAGTTTAAGGGAAAAAATGAATTTAATATGTACTTACTGATTTTTAAGTACCTTTTTACACATCATACACATATGTAGCTTTTAAAACACACACAGCATGTTAAGTGTCAGTTTCTTGCACTGGAATGAAGCACAGTAATCATATGTATTCAAAACCTGAAAATTATTTATGGCCACAGTCATATGTCACTCTGAATCCCACTTACCTAAATATGATACTTATATTTGGAGTACCTTAATTAGTTACCTATACTGCTTTCTCAATTGGTCTACAAAGTTACAAGAGCTCACTGTTTCTGGGATTGTGAATAGAGTGTGCTCACATAAGTATGTGAAAAAGTCTTTTGTGGCCTTTACAGTGTATAACCAGCCAATCCTTGTTCTTGCAATAAATCACTTCAACAACTGACATTTGTTATAATTAACACAATTTGTCACCTCTCTTTGACAAAGCAGCTCTGCAGTCATCACAGTGTCATGGGCTCTAAAGTCCTTAGCAAAAAGCCAGAAGAGAGATGTGTTTCATTGTTTTGCAGAACTTACACGTTTAAAAATGGAATGGAAAATACGCTTTGAAGTGCTTAGGTAACACTGGGAAACTCAAAATATTAACTTTACAAGAGATAAAACGGAAATCAATTCTAATTTTCCATTCCTGGATGTAATAACTTCTGTCAATCTGAACTGAAACTAAAAAATAAAAATACGTACTAATAATAAATCATTTCATCTTAAGGTCTGCAAATATTTTGGGTACTATTAGTACCCAAACAGTTTAAACTATTACAAAGTTTAAACTAACAGTTATAAAGATTTCAATCCAGAAACTTCAATTATTCTGCTGTAAAACAAGAAATAGAATCAGACAAAAATAAGACATAAAATGAAAGCATGTACACTTAGAAAAAGCATCCTAAATGTCACGTCTGTCACATTTACTTATTAATATGGCATGCATTTTTTATCCAGTTCCCATGGAAAAGTGAAAAACAAGAAAGAAGAAACAGTGCTTCGGATGTCCATCTTACAACATGTGATTTATAAAATAGTATGACAGTAAATAAAATTTTGAGAAAGAGTAGGAATCAATCCATATTTTAAAAGAAAATAAAACCACAAAAACCCTGTTCAAAGATCAGGAGAATCTAAGGAAAAAGGAGAATCATCTCTGCTATATTTGGATAAATCTTGATTTGCTTTCTTCTTTTGGGAAATAAACAAACAAACAAAATAAATAAAGATCTCAGAAAGCCACTCAGGACAAACCCTTTCTGGAAGGGAAAACTAGCAGGGAAGTCCCACAAATTCTTTTCCATATTTTCCTCAACCCAATGGCAGAACTAAAAAATTATATTAGTGCTAAGAATAATTTACTTCATTTTTGGAAACTGGAATCCCTCTTTAAAACCCTTTATCTCGTCCTGAAAGAGAAAAGAAATATTAAACTGGTCATAAAATAATTATCTGTTCACATACAGGCCTTTGTACATACCTCTCAAAAGATCTAAAAGGGGCCTTAAGTACAAATGACAGTCAGATCCATGGGGTTTGAATATATGGAAAAAATACCAACATAAAATCTGTTTAGAGAAATTCTCTACAGTATCATACTATTTTTATTGGGAAAAAAAGTGATACAAATGTTCCAACTTTTGTGATAGCTATGTGTTTTTGGGTATTTCTTTTAAAATCCATGATGCTACAACCTTGGGATTAGGCATAAATCTCAGTCTTCATTAAAAAGGCCAAGTTGACCAAGTTTGTACTTTTTTTGTTATAAAAAAACAAAGTTTGAAAATTGATCCCATGAATAACGACAAAAAAATATCACAAAATCAACAGGAAAATCTTAATCATGAGTAGTTTTAAGATAATTTATGTAATACAAATCAAACTAATGATTTATGAAGATCTAATTCATTATTTTCAATCCCAATACTGTTACTACCCTAGGATAGGAAGACTGTCATTATTTGTTGCAGGAGCCAAAATAGCAAGACTGTCTTAATAACATCATAGGAAAGATTTAGCAAAATATCTGTACAAGATGACCATGTGCATATATATGGCAACCTCTCTGTTATCCCACAGTGTTCATTAAAACTCTAAGGAAAACATCACCCAATCCAGGCAGCCTGTATTTCTGATCTATCAGTCATCTAGTTTCATTTAGGTTGGATTGATTATTAGGCTTCATTGATTATTGAGAGTGAACTAGTTGGGATTATTTTAGTAACACCACCATATGGCTAATAAGGGTTATGCTGTAAGGGAGACAATATTTCTTATATACTTTAACCCACCACCAAGAAACAGGACCCTCATTTTAAAGCTGAAAAAAATTGTTCTACTGAGGCATACAGAAAAAATAAACCAACAAAATAAAATGAAACAAAACAAACAAACAACAACAAAATAAAACAAAAAAGCCCAAAGAAAGAAACAAAACAAAGAAAAACCAAAACCAGAACCAAAACCAAAAAAATAAACCCAAACACATTTCTAGGAGAAGGATGAGATCCAGACAGGATGTAGTAAGAAAGAAGGGAATGCTTTTGCCAGAAGAAGGAAGTACCAAGTGACTGAGAAGAATTCCCCTGACCAGTGGTCACCTGAGAACTCCTCAGTCATGAGACATGAAAATGCAAGCACTTCTTCTCACAGGCTGTGAAGCTGGCAAAGACCCTAAAGTACCTTACACATTAAGCTGGATTTTGAACATGCTTTTATAAGGACCAATGGAAATACAGGAATAACAGTGCTGGCAGACAGCAGAGGGGAAGGAAGGCCTGAAGTCATTTGGTTGATCTGATTGTGGAGAGCAATTGCTCTCCTCTGCCTCCTAACAGACTCCTGTCTTCTTGAGGCTTTTTTGTACTTAGTAATACTGACTCTGCAATTCTCTCAGACAATGAAATTGAGTTTATGTCACCTTTCTGTTGAAAAGATCTGCAAAGACCATCCCCAAGTAGGGGTTTAAAGCTGTTCTTGTCACCCACCATCACAGACAGGCAGATGAGATGGTTGATCAGCATTAGTCTTTTAAGTATTCAAAGTTTTCTCTACCCTTTGTCCCCTTGGACTAATTAAGACCCTTTTAAAAAGATTATTGTTCATGTATGTCATGTTTTCTAAGCATTTCCTGTCCTCTAGCCTCTTTGCATCACCCCAAAATAGACATCTATGACTCTTCCCCATGTTGAGAAAGAGCAGTTTCTAAATTTTAGATTTAGAAACTAAATTATTGCATTATTCACATATGAAGGCAATTTTTGATACAATCCCACCTCAAGACACATAGTAAGTATTCCTCATTTTCCTCTGCAATCTTGTTACTTAACAATTGTTATCTATTGCTACTTAACCCAGCTGTTGTCCACTTTAAATTCATGCACTCTTATGTAGAGTTTGTTAAGTAAAAGGCATTGACAGAATGGCAAGCTAAAAAGAGACAATGGAAATGAGGTAGAGAAATAATTAAGGGAATGTTAAAACTGGGGCTCATTTACAGCTGTAAATTGTTATAAGAGGTACAAAAGAAGATAGTGACTTTCAATTGACCTTTCCCATTCTCTGAATTACTATAAGTCAGAGTATGTTGGACTATAAATTGCAGAAGTCCCTTCTTCTATGTTAACAGATGATGACACAGATTTTTTTTCTCTATCTTAAGCATATGCTGAATTTTATCAGAATTTTAAAAATCATACAGTAAAACAAGTATTTAAACTATTAAGATGAATGCCACTCTTTCATAGAGACACAAATGTCCTTTACTGTAATGAACTCAGACAATGAGATGACTGTCACAGGAGGAGATAGAGAGTAATCTAAAAGGTATTTCAACAGACCCTTGTCACTCATATATTCAGTAGATCGGGGTTGCCCTTGTAAGGCAATGGAAAGTTTGTCATGGATAAGATGATAAAATGTTCCAGTGTGATAAAATGTTCTGACTTGATAAAAATTTGGCAGCACTCACTGCTTCCCTTCCTGCAAGCATAACGATCGGCAATCTCGAGGCTCTCTTCTGCCTTGTAACAAACAAGCCAACACCTCCACAAGCTAAACACTTGCTATCAGCTTCACAAGACTGTGTTAAAGCAAGTAACTGCCTCTGAGCAGGGAGCTAAAGGAGTTCAATTTCTTCCAGGAGGAAATAGGTAACCTAAAGGAACACAGCACAGAGTTATCTCTGGGACTTGCTGACAGAAATAACTGACACAGAGAACCTAGTTCAGTATCTGCTCACAGACCAGCAGTTGTATACAGAGCTGAAGCAATCAGACTCCTCTGTGCTCTCTGGTGAGCTTGGATCCCAGATCGTGTTCACTGAAGATAAAGTTTCAAAATCACCAGACATCCACAGCTTTGCAGGTTTTCAATGTACATAGCAGGTGAGAGACAGTCACTTCAGCTGTGTGTTTTGTGTCACTAAAACCAACTCACTCCAAGTAAAAGTCCCTTCATGAATGGAGACTGCAGAAGAGGTTCATGGTTTAGCAGGGAAGTGAAAGCAGAATCTGAAGAATTTTCTGAAATTCACAAAATCATTTGTACCCACATTACCAACTACACAACTTTTCTACTGTTAACTGGGTAGCTGCTTAAAAGCACCTGGAAAATCACAGAAATATGTCACCCATGATTTTGTAACAAATCATAAGAGCTGTCTTTTATGAAGACAAGCAAACAAAAAAATGCACCTGGCCTTCAGTTCCCAGACGGGAGAAGTCAGGAATCCCAATCTGATCCCACACTGGAATTTTCTAATGCTATACTTGGCAGTGCTAAAGGATTTTAATGTAGTGGAGGTAATCTGCACACCAGCCAAATCCTTCAATGTATCAGCAACTGACACAGTTCATGCTTCTGGAGTTTCATTTTAAAATACCATCAATTAAAAACAAGGAGGGGGCACTTAATTTTGCTTGCTTCTGAGGCACAGAATAAGATTTTATGAACTGCACAAGGAGGCACAGCACTGCTTTTTAATGACCTTTCAGAAGAAAATCAGTTTGCAAAGCAAAGAAACTAATTTTTTGAGAGGTGTGTGAGCCTCAGGGAGTTTGAAACAAGAAGAGAGATCTAATTCATCAAAAAAGCATTTTGGGATCAGCATTTTCAGAAGATACTGCAGTGCACTCAGCATCTGTCAGTATGTGTGGTGTGACAGTCCAGCTTGCTGCTGTTTTGTGGCTCTTAGAGGAAGAAACTAATTACATCAGGCATCTCATACTAATTTCAAGTAGAAATCCTGTGGTAAATAATCTGAACTTTTTCTCTACCGTTCTGCTCTGTCCAATGCTATGAATAGATGCTAATGACCAATTATTTCTACATGAGATATTTGTAAAGATGAAATGTATTTTAATGTTAACATTTCTATGAAGGAGAGCACAAAGTATTCTCCTGTAGTATACCATCAAATGATACTGAGTGGTTCCACTATTTAAATAACTTTAGCTAGATTGTCTTTGCCTAAATAGATCATGTTTCTGTGCCATTTTACTTCATTGACTGAAAAATCCCACACTAATTTCTGAGTTTCTTGGGAACTAATTAAGTATAAATCTGTTTAACTGCTAGACAAGTTAAAGTAATAATCTGTTGAAAGTAATTGCAGTGGAAAAAATTTTAATTTAAAGTTCCAGAAAGCAATACCTATGCTTTTAACATCATCAAATATGTGTCCCATTAATGCACATAATCTCAATTTCCATTAGCTGACATAACTATGAAAATAGAAAAAAAAAAAGCATATAAGGCCAAAATACAGGAGGAAATCACTAGAAATGGGATAGGTACTGCAGAGAATTTAAGTGGCAATACTATAATGTAGGACTCAGCTGTCACAGGAGCTATAGCAAGATAAAGCAATAGTCCACTAAGCTGCTATGCTGACAGAACATTTTTAAGACTACTCTTTACCCTGATACATCCTTTTTGTTAGTGTTCTGTTATGCTGTGAAATTGCAGACTGTATTATGTCTGCTTCTCAGCAAAGCAATGGGAAATAGAATATATGCATAAATCTCCCTCAGTTTAAAAGCAAGTTGCCTGCTGTTATCCATGGACCACACAGTTACCTGAGAGGATGTTAAAACTGTGTGCAACGTTTCTTTAAACATATGTGACAAACTCAAATTTCAAAATTGTCTGGGGAAGACTTTAGAAAAAAGAATTGTAGAATGAAGAAAACTGCAATGTAAGTGTAGGAATAATATGTATCAATTTTTCTAGATGTGCATAATTCTGAATTACTCTAGGTCTGCAAAGATAGTCAAACAAAAAAAAAAATTGTTAGGTGCTTGAAATGTTAACATGTGGGATAAAATTTTGACCTCCACTACCAAAATCTAGTATCTTTTAGATAGAGTGGCATGGAAGACAGAACAAAATATGCTGCAAGTTTTGCAAACATAACTTTGATTATTAACCTCAGGAAACTACAGGCTATCACAAAAAAATTAACTCAGAAGCTTATGAACTGTTAGAAGCAGATGCTGAGTGACCACACACATCATAGAGGTGAAAGGTCATTGCAAGGTACCTGCTTGCAAGAAGCTAAGCTTATGTGGTAAATGAGGAAAAGGGAAAAGCAGGATAGAGAATAATTCAACTGCAGCTTTCTGCTTCTAAGATTTCTTTGCTTGAAAAAATAAAGCCACTGGGAAACCTAGTAAGAAAAATTTGTGTCAGCTAAAACAAGTTTAAAAGAATGAGTGAAGGAAACTTCCTAGATGTTACAAAGTGCTATCATTAAAATTGATTTCTTTTAACCAGAAAATGAGAGAAATAGTTGCACATAAGTCTATGATATTTTTTGGTGCACAGGGAAAGACCTTTAAGGAAATGTTTCAGGCCTGAAAAAATTACTGCAGTCAGGCTTTGGACCTCTTAGAAGTGGATTTAATGAAACTGCTGACACTACCTGAGCTGTAGTTGAATAAATTGCTTCTGTCCTGGTGTAATGAATAACCTCAGCATCAGGGAGCTTTCCTTTCATACAGAAAGGGGGAAAAAAGTTAGATTTCCTATTTTTAAGCTTCCTTTCATCTATTCATCTTTCTGTCTTTTTCTTTATGCACAGTATCTGCATAACTTAATGTCCTGTTATTCAGAAGTTGTTCAAAAGTCCTGTGACATTATACCTCCATAGCAGTACAATGTATAAGACCTGTCTGGTTATTATCTATGCCACCCAACAGCTTGAAGTGTTGCTCTCATTGCAGACTTCCAGCACACAGCCATTATCTCAGGCTCATGTGCCCTACCTACCTATATCACATTCACAAAATATATGGGGTTCCAGTAGCATGAGAACAGTGTAAATAAGAGCAAATTGGTCTATTTTCTTCTTAATCATTCTGTAAGGAACTGAAAAGAGCCTATCACCTAATGGCTGGATTGAATTGATTGTGTGCAATATAAATAAGGTCTGGAAAACAAGCATCAACATTTCTATTATTTCAGATGAAAGATTTGTTTATTTTGGTTTTATAACATGGTCATAAACACTCTTACAGAAGGAAACTGCCGTACAGTAACTTCTTTACAGGGCCTCAGAGTTTAACTAGTGACTGTCTCTTTTAAAAATTTTTACAAAAAGCCTTACAGGAGCAATTTAAATGATTAGAGTAACAAGGTTAATTTAAAGAAAAATAAGAAGTCAGCATGTAGTAAAGCCCAATAGAAAAAAAGTTGCAATATCCCCTCCATTTTTGGAAGCAATACAAAAGCAACTATTTCGTTAGCAATCAGCAGCATTCCAGGCATCCATATCAGTGATAGTTGCCGCTGTCATTGGTGAAACTTCAGTTGTGTTTGTGAGCAAATTACTTTTTAAGGGCCAAAATATCATCCTGTAATGCCACTTGAAGTGTTTGTAACACCTTGCCATCTGTGGTGTGCTGGATTTGGCTTGGGTAGAGTTAATTTACTTCACAATAGCTGGTATGGGGTTGTAGTTTTTATTTGTGCTTGTCAGGAAAATTAATCCATGATGTCAGAGGTTTTTGTCCAAAAAGGAGACAGAGGAGTCCTGTAATTTTATTCAAATAAAGGGAGAGGCCATGTGGGACCTGAAAACAATTTTGATAATACAGGGATGTTTTCATTATTGCTGAGCAGCACTTGCACAGAGTCAAGGACTTCTCTGCTCCTCACCCCACCCTACCTGCCAGGAGATTGAGGGTGTACAAGGAATTAGGAGGGAACCCAGCTGGAACAGCTGACCCCCACTAGATCAAAGGGATGTCCCATGCCATATGGCATCATGCTCAATATAAAAAGCTGGGGATGAAGGAGGAGGGGAGGAAGGAACATTCAGAGTGATGGTCCTTGTCTTCCCAAGACACTGCTATGTGTGATAGAGCCCTGTTCTCCTGGAGCTGGCTCAACACCTGCCTGCCTGTGGAAAGAGGTGAAAGGATTCCTTTTTTATTTTGCTTGGCTTGCACAACTTTATCTCTTAAACTTTATTTCCCACTTTTATTCTTCTAATTTTCTCCCCCATCCCACTGGAGGGGAGTGAGTGTGTGGTGGGGCTTAACCACAACAACAATGGGTTTAGCAAGAGATGTGGTGTTTAGCAGGCCCTCCTAGCACAATAGTTGAAATAGAATTTACTTACAAAACATTCTCAATTCAAAGGCTTTCTGTGATGTCTTCTTATCTTACCTACACAGAGAGGGTAATGTCAATCAAAGTATGTATAGCACATACAGGCAGAATATTAATTGGAGATTAATTGGCTTAATTGGAGATCAATCAAATGAGTTCCAAAGTTAGTTTACAATCTGTCCCAAGAGACACTAAGGATATGTATTACATTCTGTTTGGGAGCATCAGAGACTCACAATTATTCTTTATGAAGATATGGCTAAAACTGGCAATACTCAATGAATAAATTTCTATGAGATCTCAGCGTTTAGGATTAAGTTCACATGGAAACAGTTTTTTTTTTTCCCACAAATGGTTTATTTGGAGGAATACAAAGTGAGATAAAATAAGCAAACACCTTCTTTGCTTTTTGGTATAGCACCTATATGATTGGAGGGGTTTTTTAGGTCTAGCTAAAGCAAACTTACCTCAGTATAGTCTTTGTATCATTGATCTTGTTAAAGGCTTAAACTGAAAAAGCCAAAGGGGTTTTTCCATGACTGAGATTTTAACTTAAAATATACATTTGGGGGCTATTATGACTGGAACATGACTGGCATAGTCACCCTTTATGGTCTTTCACATTCAACTGATGTGGAGTGCTTTGCTTCCCTTTTTTTCCCATTGGGAGTTTTTATTTTGTCTCTGTAATGCAGAACCCTTCCTGAAGTGTGAATGTCCACGAAAAGAAAAGAAAAGAAAAGAAAAGAAAAGAAAAGAAAAGAAAAGAAAAGAAAAGAAAAGAAAAGAAAAGAAAAGAAAAGAAAAGAAAAGAAAAGAAAAGAAAAGAAAAGAAAAGAAAAGAAAAGATAATCACATAGGTATAATTTAATTTATTTTATTTAAAATTCCCATCTTTTTCTTTTAGTTTAATAAGTCATGTTCATCTCTTTCTAATGTGCTACACTTGTATGATTGACTAATACTGCTGAACTAAGACAGCAGCAGCAACTTGTGCAATGCCAGATCTCTCTTGCATCATTAGGGATGGACTGTGAAGCAAATGTCATTAACTTGTGAGGAAAGGAAGCAAAACTGACAAATCCTCATTGACAAACTTCCCTCCATTTGTTCATCAGTCTTTATTAAATAGCAAATTTAATATCAACATCCATGCATAAGACAAGCCACTGAAGTTTTTCACCATGCAAATTAATGCTGTTTAAAATTAAACTTGCCTTTGGGTTTCATTTAAAAATTAGCATTGTAATGCTTGTATGCTATGTTGTGAAGCTTAAATTAATGCTAGATAATGGAAATAATGAGACAGCTGCATGCGTGCAGATGCACTGTAGTTCACACAGTGAAATGTTAATTAAATGTTACCAGCACTGAGAAATCACAAAAATTATTTCTGCTCTTCTTGTGTCTGCTGCACAATATGAAAAAACATAGAATGGTGATGTAACAGAAGAAGTCAGGGGCTTTCCATGCAGATTGTTCACTTAGATACACTGGAATAAAATATTAAGTTACTTGAAGCAAATGTGTAATTCATCTCCACAGCTGACTGCTTTAAAGCAAGACAAGTAGTAAATCCAGTGAAATCTCAGACAGGTATGTTTAAGCAACTGCTTCAGAAATTCAAAGCACAGCATGGATTTTCCTAGCAAGAGAGTGTGCCTGATGAAGGAGTGGTAGTTTCTTGATATCAAGTTCTTGTTATTCAATTCTCTAAGCTCTGCAGTATTATCTTGTTTCTGTGAGAGAACACCAAAAAAAGGAAGTCAAGTAATACTTGAAAAGTCAATAGTTATATCAATTTGAAATGATCTTTTATGGTTCTAATTTGACATTTCTAAATTCAGCATTTTACAAACATGTATTAACTAACTCATTTCACATTTTATTTCAAAAAATAAATACTGGTATGAAATGAACAGGAAAAACCGTCATCATTATTTCAAAATAGACAAAATGTATTGTCATTCATTTAAATTCTGTTCTTGGGGATGTTTTCTTGAAAACATTTTTTTTTCTTTTTTATACCCATGATTGGTAAGAGAAATATTCCCTGCTCTAGGTTACAGTCTCTATGTTGGGAAATATGAATTGCAAGTGGCTGAGCAGGGAAAAGCTAAGTTACAGGAATCCAGGAAAAAATAGTAAATAAGAACCAAAGAGGTGTTCTACTTGATTATAGAATGACTAAAAATGCAAAAAGAGTATTAATGTAGCAAAACTTTCAGCACAATTTTTTTATCAGGACGGTATCTTCTTCACAAGTGCAGATGAGTTTTTCAACTTTTCATATGCAAGCAATCATCTTCCCCTGGAATTAGACCTATGTGCACAAGAAAATCTGCCTTTCTGGAATATCTGTATGTGAAATATGATTTGATGTCACCATCTATGCTATTTCTCTAACAGACTGTCTGGAGCTTCTGAGGAAATTAGTAGCTCACACTTTCTAACCACGCAGACAAAAGTTTGTAGCTGCTGTGATGCTCAATAGTCTTTGCCTAAGAAGTCTTTGTCTAACTAACTAGTATAAACAGAAAGTAATTGGGTACTACATTGAAAATGCACATAAAATACCTGCCTTTCTACTTAAACTTCACAGTGACCACAAGCATGTGCAGGCAAAGGTGTTTTTCTTCCAAAAGGCTTTGAAAATTGAGTAGAAGAGGAGCCACCTACACGTCCCAGAACTTCAATATTGATATTTCACACTCAAGTTTGCCAGAATCACCCAAGTCTATTTTTAGGATCCAACTCTAGAGAGTATTAGTGTTTCCAAAAGTAAAAACACTAGCCTGATAACGATGCTATGCTGGGAAAAAAGCAGCCAAACAGCATTCTTTTTCCCGTATTTTGATTTTTGTGTGAAGACAACTCTTCTCTGCAGAACTAAGAAAATTAACAAGAAAAAAGTCTTCTCTAATCTGGTTGATGATAGAAGGGGAAGTCTGAAATGGTCTTCATAATGAGCACATCATAGACACACCTGAAGATGGTTATTCAGCAAAATTGTACATGACTGGAGAAGAGAAAAACCAGCCCAAATAAACTGATGAACATGTGTACCTTATCCCCCATTTTTACTGAGTTGGAACCTGAGAAGATGTCTGGGGACTGCACTTTTGATTCTGTACTTGGAACTATTTGCATAAAATAATGATAAGCTTTGAATGATCACAAAATGACACATACTGAGAAGAACAATGTTGATAAAGAGCTCTGTACATACCTGGAAAGCAGCTTTGATCAGAAGTTGTAAATGAAAATACTTGAACATTATCTTATTTTTTAAGCCCTGTAGTATGTGAACATAAACCCAAGAAATTTATTATTCTGCTTACATTCAAGAAACCAAATCAGCAAATGTATAGTTTATAGATTTTTGTATTGGACATTACTATTTACAAAAGTGTTCACTAGACTTAGTGGTTCCTCACAGTGTAGCATGTTTTGAGAAGAAATATGGAAAACAGTGAGCTAATTAACAAATTGAACTATAAAACTCTATGTAACTGTGTCCTTCAGTACCAGGAAGGAATAAAAACTTGTGAATACAACATGTTTCTCTTAATCTTAATTTGATAAGAGAAAATGTAGTTTTCTCAGCCACATGTAAATCTGGCTTCCCTCTTTGTCCTTTACAGAATGAAGATATTTCTAATTTATGTTGAACCAGAATAGAGCGCTCTGTCTTGTGGAAAAATTGGACAGGAAATGTTTAAAATCTCCTAATTTAATTCCTTATGCCAGTTTGTCTCTTGAAGTTGTCTCCATTCACATTCTGACAGAATGCTATGTTCAGAGACCTATAGGCACTGCCATCAAGGTGAATGTATCCCATCAGGGATAGAGTCCTGTGTGAAACAGTTGACTTATCCACAGTTCCTCATGAGAATTGTGTTTCACTTCTTTAAAGTAATTCTTTTTATTCCTTGTTTATTTTTTGATCCCAACCCAATATTCTCTTTGATTTTCTTCTTCATGCCTCCTCAGCTCAAATATCTTATGTCACTTGCTGGACCTGGTCCTGATGCACAATGAGAGCAGTCCACTTTTGGAAAAAACATTTACTAGAGCTTTTGCAACGCAGCTTCTATTGGTTTTAAACAAACTTGCCAGAGTTAGTAGGAGGTGAGCTATTACAAAGCATTAGCAAAGTGTGGCCTGGTAAGTGGCCAGTGTTAGCCTCCCTGAGCTCTATTTTACTGCAGGTGGTTTCAGGGTTACTCAGGTACAACTACAAGAACAGCAGTCATCAAACCTGTCTCTGCAATAAAGCTCTTTTATGCTTCTTTGACACCACTAGATTGTCACACTATAGTTATAACTGTAATTTACACCTGCTTTATATGTTTTTGTGCTGCTGGTGTTCTGAGAAGCCTTGGTATGAATAAGGATCAGTGAGAATTAGATTCCAATTTTGAAATTATTTCTTTTTTGCCCAGCCTCCCCCTGGGAAGCCCTCATCTTTGTCTTCAGCTGACCTTCTTTAAAGAAGGCATGTGACCATTGCACTGCTCAGCGCCTAGGAGACATTTTATGAGATGGATTTGTTTCTGAAAAGCTTGCAATCAACATACAAGCAATTAGAGGCCACTTTATTTCCTGGCAGTATTAAGGACTCCTGCTGTTTGGTTTAGTACTGGCAGATGCAAATAAGGCTTTCAAAGGATCACTGTAAGTCATTCAGACTTATGTAGTCCTTTCATTCCCCACAATGCAGTCAAATACACAGGAAAATCTGTCTCACATGATATCGGTAGTCAGCCAAAGCTCTGTCCTTGGATTTCTTCATTTATGGTAGAAATAACATACTATTTAACTGAAAGAAAAGAAAAGAAAATGCAAAGCAGTATCCTTGGAGCCCAAACGACAGGAGAGTTGTGTTAACATGATGCAGGAGTTTTAATTATTCTGAGCTTGCACCTTTAGAGCTAGCCATTTCTCAGCCTAATTAACCTGTCCTATTGTACAGCCCGTGTAAGGCGCAAGGCAATTAACATTTCTATAATAAATAAACAATTAAGAAATGTTTTGATTTCTGGTTACACTTTTGGTTATTCAAACTGCACTGTAGTTTCTGCCTACGAGGAATTTGCTTTTTTAAACACTTCATATTTCATTACCAAGCATCTCTTGCCTCTCTTACACCCAGGAGTATATCATATACAAAAATGAAACTGTAAAAGGGCGCCATTTCACCAATGAAGCAAGAAAATAATAAAAAATCACAGGCAAACTTAATCCTTTAAAAACTTGTGTCACAAAGTATTGTTTAATTGTATCAAATATTTAAAGAAATATTGAGAATATTTTATTCTAAATTTATTGTAACTGAGAACAAACACTTTCCCAGATGTGTAAGTTAGGTTTACTCCATTCCTTTATTAGCTAATATTTGCTAGGTCTCTGAAGCACTGTCATTCTAGACTATTGACATATCTTCTCCTTATTAATTTTTCTGATAACACTAATAGTTTTATGTCCTTCCATTCATAAGTGAATCAAATCTTGTGGGCAAGGAGCAGAATTCTTTACCAGTGATGATCTTGGGTCGTTTCTTGTAGGTCTGATAATGACCATCACTTTGATTAGCACCATAATTCCTTAATGGATAACTATAAAATAATTCTAATTTATAGGTCCTATAGGTTATCATTATTACACAGGAATGTCACAGTAGACTGTGCCTCATGGAATCATTCAGGCTGTTAATGAAACTAGTTAATCACATGTATTAATGTCATTTGCTTGTTAATGAGTAGTTAATAATCAGTTAGTAATATCTATTCAGGAAGTTTATGGTGCTTGTTTCATAATGAGGTCCCAGCAGGTAAGTTCTTATGCAGGTAGGACCACTGAGGTCAATGATGTCCTTCACAGGCAGGAGGGTTACTGCATTATATTATTGCACATCATTGTAGCATTGCACCACAAACCCATAGATGAAATAAAAGGAAGGAAAGATTTTAAGATTCATAGATATTAAAAATATGCAACTGCCCAAGGATAAAATTGACTTAGAACTACCTTTAGGTATATGATTCCATTATATATGTAACAACCAAAAAGAAAGCAAGTATGAAATATGTGCCTTGTAATTATTGCAGTATATCCAAGCAGATGTATTACATTTCAGCTTCTAGTATTCTTTGGTTATGAAATTGAAATCATGAGTGCCTGTAATAGCAAGTCATCTTTACCCAACCATATATTAAAAAACCTTCACAAATCTTGCAAATTCTATAATTATCTATTAAAAGTGTATATTAAAATTCTCTACTCTCTCAAATAATAAATGCAGTTTCCACAATTTCTGCAGCACAAAAAGTTCAAGGATTATGCTAGCACAAAAATCAGGACACAAAAATTTCTAGGAAAGTTGTTCATTCAGTTAAAAAATGGCTTAGGTGTAAATAATCAGTGTGAAGGAAAAAGCAGAAGTTATCAGCAGATGTAACATGCTTCCTGGTTTAACACCATCTTGTAAAAACAAAAAGGCCTAGCAGTTTCCTATTGACAAAATGTACACATACACTGTCAATAAAATAAAATAAGTGAACGTCTTAGCATATCTGTCCCCCAGAGGAAATATTATTTCTTTTTGCAGAAGTTATATGATATGAGAATAGTCTGAGCAATAAAATGGCAAAAGTCCCAGTGGACAGATGATATTTTCTGTGAGAAGCTGCCAGTGTAAATCATACCCGTTACAGATTGCTTTGTGTTTGTGTTTATTCTCCATGAGCCATATACATCCTGGAAAAGGCTTGTATTTTCAATTTAAATTGTCAATGTGTGAATTTCATCTCATGCAAATTTGAAAACCTATATCATAACTGTTATTCAAATCCCTATTAACATAGTAGTTTTCATTGCTTCCTAAGTGCTTTCCCACACTTCTTTGTAAGTAAGAAAACAATAAGGATGGTGCCCATCTGTTCTTGTATGATTTTTACTTTCAGACCATTTTACTTCACTCACTGTTTCTGACAAAAGGAATAGAGCACATTCACAAACATCTGAAAATTCCCTCTAGGGCACATATCCTGGGGTCCGGAGCCCATTTTGTAAAAATGAGTGTTTGTGGGAAAGCAGATGGAAACAGGGCAGTACCTCTAGTCTCTACAGCAATTCATCAGGTGCCACACAATAGTGTGATTGTGAGAACAAAGCCATGTTCAGCAGGTTGAGGAAGTAGTCTTCAAAAAATGCTAATGATATTTAATCCAGTAGATAACAGGCTATTGGACCTTAGATAACAAAATTATTCATTCATAAAATGAAGACTGCAACTACATAGCAGGACTGAGATCTCCAAAGATTGGTATGTCTGAAAATTTTCCCATTTTGTAAATTTAGCTCAAAAAATGGTCTAGTTTTTTGCCAGCTATGAAACAGAAATAAGCAAGATTTAAAAAAAAAAAGTGACCCCTGTCCTGTCATATGTAGCAGGAAGTACCACGCTGTGAGCACACAAATACAGAGTTCAGTTTGTTCAGCCACATTATTTTCTTTTGCTTCTGACTGATCCTGTGAGTAAGAAATGATGAAATGGTATTCCATGTGGTTAAGCAGTTATTCTCTATCTTCTTTTCCTTTATTTTCAGATATTTCAGGCCTAGGCCCCTGTATCAGTTACGAAAACAAAGAGTAAAGAATGGTTGCATTAACCTGAGCACCTGATACATTAGTTTGTCTCAGAAACTTCAAATCCCCATGCTGCAAGCCTTCTCTAATTTTCTACCTGTCTTCTTGTATTCTGAAACACTGACAGGCTTGGGGCCGTGACCACTTAATCTGGGGACCTTGTTCCAGAACTAAACCACGCTCTCAGTAATGAGATACCTAATTTTTCTAATACCCAGTTACCCAGTTCAAAATGTAGGTCACCAGGTGACATGGAGATTTGACTTTCAACCAGCTTTCACACATGCTACTTTACCTTTCACTTCATCAACACAAAACTTGTTGACATAAGTGGATCCTGGTTCAAAATCTGTTTTACCTCAGTGCAAAGGATCCAGTTGCTTTGAATTACTTTTGGCCCAAACTGAAGCCCAGGAAGACATTTGGGCGCATGCTTTGTTCATGGGATTATAAAGATGAAGTTACGTTTTTGTACTGAACTGGGGCCTAGAAATACTAATAGGCATTTTCCTAACTGATAATTTCTTCATGAGGGAACTGGAAATCAATTTCACAGAAGATCTGCTACATTATTATGAAAGCAGATTTCTCCTAGACTATAAAAAAAAAAACTCCTGAGATAAACCTAAAACTAAATCCAAGGATTTTGATATTGGTTGGTTCATGTTATAAGACTACCTCAGGGCTGTGAGACTCTTCTGTTTAACAGGTGTATAATTGAGAGCAGAGCTGGCCTTTTAACTTAAATTATCTCTGAGTTAGTGCCAAATAAGTGAGCTCTTTAAAATCTACATGCTCAGGATTTACTGTACCATAAGGTGTATAGGCTGACCCTGGAATTGTAACATGTTGTGAACCATAATCAGCTGGGTTATAGGTGTTCCTGAGGGTCTTTTTCTTTCTTTTACACTGGGCATGGCATCTTGCTGCAATCAAAAGAGGATGTTGCAAAGAAAAACTCAGCAGACAATGACCAAAATAAAATCACATTTGAGAAGGTCATGTAAAATAAGGAGCAAGATAAGGTCCAAATGAGTACGCAACTCTCTGTAGTCAAGAGTGAAAAGAAAAGCTGAATAACTTGATTTGCATGACAATATCAATTCAACTAACATTCCATAAGATTGTTAGAGCAAAAATAATATGTGGGACATTGGGATTCTGCTTGATTTTACATAATTATGTCAAGAGCCAGGAAAGATGTGATGTTGAATCACTTGTCTACATTGTATCACCTGTATGGATGGTTAGTCCAACGTCTATGTCTGTTTCCTGCAGAATGGTGTGTCCAATGTAACCTTTTTTACTTCATGAAAACATTAATCATTAAACTGGGAAGAGTCGGTAGAAAAGAATTTAATGGCAAGAAAATTGTTGTAAAATGACTCTATGCACTCTGGCCCATGAACAAAATGAACAGAAAAAATTTCAAACAAAGTTACTTATTAGAAGACTTGAGCAGCAGCTGCTATTTTGCATCTAGGACTAATATGCTGATACATACACTTTAAGTAATTATGAGGCACACCAAAAAAATCTCGTGTAAGTATTTTAAAACAATGCATTCTTAAATGGAGAGAAATTAAAATATATGCCTGAATGAATCTGGAATTTCTGTATTGTAGAAAACTCTATTATGTATAGTTTCACTCTGATCTGCCAAGAAATAGAACAATTTCTGCTAGTGAATCATTTGGGGAAAAATATCTTTTAAGTAACCATATGTTACATTTTTATGTAAATAAAATTTCATCACTGACTTGTGTATTTTACTTCTAGTAGTAGTATCTGTTTTAGATTTTGAAACAGCTTTTTAATAGAAATGTAACAATATTATTTTATTATGTTTGGAACTCCAGATTTTATACTTGTTAACAAAACTATGTCAAACTCTTAACAAAAATATGTCAAAATTGACAGTTTACTGCAAAGAAGTAATTATGTGAACATACAACTTTCTATCTCGGAAGAAAAAAAATCTCTAGTAAACTGCCTTCATTTCTCTCCCTGGGATTTACTGTGAATAGATGGAAGATTTTCAAATCTGTCTTGGTGATTTTATAATTATTTTCCCCAGCAATTTTTTATTAGGTAGAAATTTGCTGTATTTTGGGAAAATAATATTGACTGAATAGTAGAAGTGAAGATAATGCAAAACAAATCTGTGTTTGGTGTTTCCCCTGTCTTTGCCTAAATAAGGGAAAGTAATCACTTGGAAAACTTATCTTTCTCTTTCTCACTCATAAACACACACACAGTATAGAAAAAGCAAATTTTTTGTTTTACAACTGGAAAAGACAAACATCAGAACCAATACTTAGATGATTAAATAAGAGAAATATTAAAAATTCAATTAATTTGCATTTGAACTGTCTAAATGTTCAGAACTAATCCCTCATTTATTTAAGTGAACAGTAAAATGCAACAATGTAAAATTAGATTATTTCTTTCTGCTTTATTGTTCTTGATGTAAAGCCATTATGAATGCATTGTGAAAACATTAAACTGAAAGCCAACTCCAGAAGCTCTACCCAAGAGAGAAAGTATTTCATTGACGTTCATACAGAACACTGTGCAACAACATATATTAATTGCCAATCAGATTAAGAGTTGTATAGATGGATCTCCAGGGCCATGCCTACACTAGCAAGTGGGGTGACATAGCAGGAGCTAGTCTAGAGACTGAAAGCTGGTATGGAGAAACAGTCATCCAGTTTTGGATGGCTAAAAAATCCATCTAGATTTGGCACTGGCTCTCTTCCTTCTCTCTTCTCTCACCAGGACTAAAGGCCCACTTATGGTTCAAACTCATTTTGCACACCCTGGGGAGAAATTTTAGTTCAGCCTTATCTACTCCTACACTTCTGGAATGCTCCACAGCAAATTCTAGTCCAGAGTTTCAGTTTCTTAATAGATCTGCATTTCATTTTGTGTAGGGTAGAACTACAGCTTTAGGGCCTCTTACGGCTATGTTAAATGACAATCACTGGTTAAATCCCTGAGGTTTGGCAGCTCAACTTGTGTCATTGCAATAATTCTGTTTTAATGCAGTTTCATCTGTTTGTGTGTGTTGTGCAAGTGTGTGTGTGCTAGTGTGCATACATGTGTACGTTTGTGTGAGCTAATTATAAAGCAGAGCTAATTACAAGGCTAAGTTTTCGAAACAGTGTTCAGATTTATCTGTTACATTCTTTAAATTATTTTCTGCTTTCAGAATTACCAGTGTCAAGGGAAGAGACACAGAGGATTGTCTGTCCTTACCTCCCTCCCACTACCATGTATTATGTCCCCTAATATAAGCGAATTTCCAAAGGAGTGGTTTCTCACTGTGAGTATATGAAATTTGTGACTCTTCTCATATAGCTTATTTCTATATTAATCATATTTAACTATTATTTTTGTCTGCTTTTTTGACTCCTTTTTCTTTCCCTAAAGTAGGTAAGGCCCTCCCTGCTCCCTCACGTGAACCCTGTGTTTGGGACTCTGCTTTTGGCTACTAGCATTTTATTATAGCATGGTGATAAACCAGGTGTCATGGTCTCATTTTGTGTTCCTGGGGCTGAGCCACCTGCTTGGATTGCTGTCTCACAAGGACCTCCACAGTATAATAACCTTTGTTTGTACTGTTTGTGGCTTAACCAACAATTCCTGCCTAAGGCTTTTAGTGTGTCTGTAGCAAAATGACTCCTGAATATCTAGGTATGGAAAAGTAGATGTGTAAGCAGTTAAAATATTGCTTAGTGATAGAGACAGATAAACTTTTGATGAGCGCTATGTAAGGAAACTTTTCCTGTCTCATGCTAAATTAAACTTCACAGTTTCTTTTCACTTTTGTTACAGTAATTTCAAAAAATTCCTTTTAATAACCAATGTTGCTACAATTAGAATAAAGTTCCAAGTAAAAGAAACTGAAAGAAATATTCATTACTTAGAAAATGTTGAAAGGAACAAGTCTTAAAATTTCAAAACCTTAAAAAACATTCCTTACCAACAGTTACATTCCTCAAAGTCAGTCATTCCTTGCAAAAGTCTGTTTTGGTTCATTTGCCTTTGTCAGCTTACACAATTCTGTAAAATAGTCCTAAGCAACTCAGAAGTGGAATTGCTTTTCTCTATTTTTAATATATGTTTTCTTACATTTCCCACCAAATTGTATAATAGTTCTACAGTTTTATGGCTTCTTATAGTTTTTTTTAGTTTGGTTTGGTTTTTTAGCTTTTGGTTTGTTTTTTTTTTTTTGTACTTTGCAAATAGTTCAATGTACTGAAAAGTGAAGATATTATATGCATTGTAGTGTTTCTAAAATATTTACTATCCAAGCCCTTTAGAAATATTTGTGGAAAGAGGAAAGTCAATGATCCAAAAGCTCATTGAAATCAATGGGAGACTTTCCATTAAATTCAATGGGCTTTCGTCCAAGCTGTTTGTAATTATAGGCTGACATTTTGAAGGCTGCCTAAGGGATCTGGAAGCCTAATACTCATTAAAATTAACTGGGCATCCAGCTTTACTGGGGTGCTTTGGAAGTCACTACTACGGTGTATATAAATGAGTGACCTGTTTATGACAGTCAGTTACATTGCATCTCCATGAATCTATATGCATGTGTCTTATCTTCCATATCACAGAAATGTTTTTCGATTTTATTGCTTGATAAGGGCCATTTTCCTGCAGAAAATTATTCTCTAATTTAAAAAGAGAGATGAATATACAAAAAAAAAATTACCATAGTACTGAGCAAAACTGATTTATACAATGGCTTTTTTTATCCACTTAACAATTTTTGGTGTTTTTTTAAAGAAATATTCTTAAATATCAGGAATTTGTTTGTAATGTTTACTAGATCACTATACTGAACAAATGATCCCATAGCTCATCGTTATCATAATCTGATGTGTTATCATTTTTCTTTCTGCAGCAAGGAGTCTGTGATATTCTTGTTTGTATTATGTATCCTTATATATTGGCATCTTTATCTAAATCTATCTATACAGTGTTTAAGCACCCCAAAAAATTCAGACAGAAGCCATTAATTTGAAAAAGTTGCTTTGACTGTGATCAACAAATCATAGAAATGTTCTAGCATTTCCTATGGATGCTGTGCCATATTAAAATTATCTATATATATATATATATATATATTTTAGGTGAGTCACTTCAGCTACAGTTGTTTATACATGCTATTTAAAATCTAACCCAATTTGTGAACTATGTTGATTTGTTCTAAGTGTCACTTGTTAGAGTAGCATGTGATTTCATTGTAATACTTCCAAGCCAACATTTGATATTAGTCTGATCAGTATTCTCATTCATATGTATCTAGTAAAAAATAGATGACTGCTAACTATAAGTATTTTTAAGGCACTAGAAATGTTAAAAGTCTTTGGAAGCTAGATATACAAAATTTTAAAATATGGAAATAAAAGGACAATGCTTTCATTCTTAGGGGATCTAAATTATGAGATGGATCAAAATAAATGTAACACCTGTTTAGATAAAATATTCTTGATATATAAATAAAATATAAACACACTTGATATATAGTTCAATGGTAAGCTTGATTTTATTTAAATTCATCATGAATCATGGCATTATTTCCCAAAATGACTTATTATGGATTATGACTTTATAATTACAGTATTTTTGCTATGAAATCATCACACACTCAACAAAGGTGTATAAGGAATAGTATTGCCAGCAAGAAGAAAACATACTAAGTGGCCAGATGCAAGCAGATCAATTATTTAAACTCATCACAAGTAATATTAAATAGAAACCATTTAAAAATTATATTTGGGGTAAAATTAAAGAGTGTGCTTGAATAAATGGTCAGTTGAAATTGGTCAGCTGGACCCTGAAGCTGTGAAGTTTCTCCAGGTGCAATTACGTTCTTGTTTCAAGCAAACAGCAGTTTCCTGCTTCACTCCTCATGGGAGATTTTGCATACTGCCAAATGAATTATGATAAAATCAGATTCCAAGAGTACGAAGAGCTATTGAATTTTTTTTAAATTAGCATCATGTTATGTTTCCTATAGATCATTAATTGTTTTCTGTTTTTGAGTAAGCTACCGGCCTGCCTTCTTGGTTTAAGAATTGGTGTCAATTCAAATATAGGTTAAAAGAAAATGGGAAAGGAAATCTATTTCTTACAGTACAAAAAGCCCAAAACAAGGCAGAAAATGCCTTACAGTAAAAGCAGTACAAAAAGCAGAAAGCACATAATTAAACTGAATTGGAATGAAATGCAATTGCTAATGTGTCTACTGAACTACTTCATGACAATTTCTGTAATCAGAATTCCACTTCTGCTACTCTATAATTAGTTTCTATAGGTGCAATTTTTCTCAATGTTAATGGGGGTGACTGATGTAAAATGTACATATTCATGGAGGTGCAATACCAAAACCATTGTTGATTTCAGCACAGATGACTGTTTAGATCTCTGAGTGTCTTTCTGAAATTCCTCTGGAAATACAACAAGCTATCTCTAACCCTCCTGTACTTGAGACCATTTCTTCTTTAGGACTTGTGAAGCTACTCAGACTCCTGCCTTTAGAGGAATTCATCAGCATTTTTTTCATTTTTAAGTGAAGATCACAGCTGAAAATACTAATATCAGTCTAAGAAGTGATCACGCATTTCATGGTAGCTTCTCTGTGCTACACTGTTGTCAGTAATCTGTCAGCTTCTTATTTATTCACTTCTCAGTTCCTACCCTAATAGTCATCTTCTCTAGTTTAACTAATAATTTCCTGTTAAGCATCAAATATTTTCCCAGCTTCTAAGCAGATTATATCTAGATTATAACTATTTCCCTTGTCTAGAAAAGCAATTATCTTCCCAATGAAGGCTATCAGATTAGTCTGGCACAATTTGTCTTTGCCAAAGGGAGGCTCCATTTTATAACATTTTTGCCTTCACTCTTTCCTGTTGTAAAACATAGCCCAGACAGAGCCAAACTTGTTAGGATAACCCTATTTTAGTGTCTTAAATACGTGTAACATTTAATACTTTTTCTCTATTTTGGCATTTACTGTAACTTGATGGATTTTGCTCCTCTGCTAGTGAACCTGCAACACTGTCCTAGTATTCTAGTGATTCTGAGACAGCAGCAATCCATCTCAGTTTTTAAACATGAAGTAGCAAGTGTGCTTTTCTCCATATCAAATGGTCATTTGTGTCCCATATCATCCCTGCGGCTCCACTAAAAATTGAACCTCAACATAGACCTTTCTTAATCCTTATCCCCTCTTGCCTAGACACTTTTCACTTCATCTGAATTCTCCTTTGTTTATAGAAGTATCATTATGTTTAATTTAAAAAACCCAACAAAACCCACAAAAACTTGATCTCTTATCCTAAAAGTAGTAAGCTTTAAATGATAACTTTTGAATTAGGTCTCTTCAATTCCTTTAGACTTTCCATTTTTCTTTGATTATTCTCATGCATTTTTTTATTTATTTATACATTCATTCATTTTCGGGTTTTTTTTGATCCTTTTGGTTTCTACAGCTTTTTAATTTTGGGGTTTTTGTTGATTGATATTTTTTAAGTATTAAAGTTCCTTCTATCGTGAACTGTGAAAGAAAAGCAGTTTCACATTCTGCTTAGCTTGACTTAAGAAAGTATTATTTTGTTGAAGTCTTCACTTTGAATAAGAAGCATTAAAGACTAGTTTGTGGTTTTCCTTCTATTTCATTTAAAGTGAATTATCTCATGATTTTTTTTCTGAAGGTTATTTTCTATAGCTCTGTTCTTATGCAACGTGCTTGTTAACTACCCAAGTCTTCAATAACAAAAAAGTGTTTCTTTTTGGTATATAAATTTGTTGGTTACTGAGTCCAAGACAATACAGACCTTAATTTCATTTTATCATTTGCTCTGCAGTATATCTCTGGGAAGTTCAAATTACTCTTAGCAACAGTTTCTGGTAGTATTTCCAGATGTCTTTCTATATGCAAACATGAGCTAGTGATTCTATACTGGACCCCTTTAACTTTTTCACTCTTTCCCCTCCAATACATGTAATACTTGCCATCATTTTAAGAGATCAGCATGACAATTCATATGCAACTCCTGCTTACATCTTTAAGGCTATCACATTCTAAAGTTATGGCATTGCTCTCACAGCCTTACTCTTCTATTTGACAAAACTGCCTGCTCTACAGGGCTTATATGAGTCTTCTGTTTTCTTTTTCTCTGAATTTCCATTACACTTTTTCTATCCAGCTTGATAGTCTACATCACTATCTTAAGTTCTGGATTTCTACATTTCTTAAGCTTACTTTTTTGTAGAGATTTCTATTGATTTATTTATAAAATACTTAAATTTAACTATTTAAAAATGTTTTTGTTTCTAGTGATTACTATTAATTAACTCAATTAATTGGCAAATGTTTGGTCAGGGTTTTTTTTTATTTATCCCATTTAAAACTCTATCATAAAAAAGTGATGGATGTTATGTTGCTCCAAAATTCTCAATCAGTTTTGGTCTCACGATTTTGATAACACTTGAGTTGACAATAATCAAAGAAAATTTATACTGACATAAAAAACAATCCAACAGTAGAATATTTTTCAAATGAAAAATTTGTCTAAACTTTCCTTCTAGCACCAGGTTTTGTTTATCTCTCCTACTTTGTCTCAATTATTTTTTTTCCTGTAGAATATAAATTAAGATTACGTAGTTGAGTATTTTCCCTGTTCTGGAATAATCATCTTCTATCTGTCCCAGTTGAACTGTATTATTGCCATTTATGTGGCCTCAAAGTCTATAGCATTTGGGATTTTCAAATACATGTGACCCTTGCAGTGTATCTCTTCAGGAGAGTCTGATTTGTTATAAATAAATCTGATTTGTTTTCATCATCAAGCTAAATCTCCTTCCTCTAAATTTTAGATGTGAAAGAAATATGACTGTGTAAGATCCATGGCAATATAGCCAGAGAAGAAAGAGGAGAAGGAATATCAGGACTTGATGCACACCACCATACTTAGTGTACTGATAAAATAGAACATGAAGTTCTAGGTGAAGATATGGACAAGATGTGAAATATTGCTGCTTCCAATTGAGTCCATTCTTTGTAGAGAACTGTCTCTAAAGAAATGTCATTAAACTGGGGCAGACCTGTCCTAAGTTTTGCATAAGTCTGTGTACAGCCTGAAGAAATCTCTAGCTCTCCCCTTTCTGCTATTCAAATTTTTCTTCTATAAAGCAAATAGCCACATACATTAAGAATCAATCATGTTTAAAAATTTAAAATAAAACACCTCAGATGTTTCTTCTTCTAGGAAGATAAAGGAAGAATACTGGATATATCTTAGCCACTTTGCTTGATTTTCTCTGGGTAATCATAGTATAGAAAATCTACAGGCCATAAAATTGATTTCTGAGTTCTTCACAGTTATAAATTAAGTTACTCCAATAACCTTGTCTGGCCACAGCACAAATAGGAAAAGGACTGATGGGCTGAGAGTTTTCTTTGAAGCTGAAATTTCAGCTATGCTTTTCTAAGACCAGTGAGGCATATTTTTTAGAACAATTGTCATTGTACAGTCCTGCTATATTCAAATATCTTCCACTATTACCTTCAGCTGCCACTGGATGAGTTCAAAAGCACTTATGTAAAGCAGACCACAGTCTCAAGTCAGGCAATGGGAAACTAGTGAATGCATAGCTTGTGGCCACCTGTAAAAAGTTAGCAGAGGGTTTCTCTGTTCTCCATGGTGGCCTTGTCTGAACTAATGAAACCATTCTTTCCATCTTTCCCCCTCCATCTTTGCTTCAACCACTCTTGCTTCAACTTCTGCTGTAAATGAGGGGATCCAGGCCACAGCAAGCATCTGTACTGTACGGTCTTGTTTTGGTCCCCCACGAGGTATGCTTCCTGAAAGAAAAAAAGGATGTAATATTTACATTTTAATATTACAATTATGTATTATTTATTTAATTTAATTTAAAAAATGATGTAATAATTATTTTTTTTCTTAGTGTATGCTCATAGGGATTGTACAATTAAGATGGCTCAAGCAACTTTTACTCAAGTATTACCAAATTTGGATTTCCACCATAACTAATTGCAATATGCTACCAGAAAAGAGTCCCATGCACTTATTAAGAATACTGATATCTATGAATGGAAATACTGAATCATTTTGCAGACTACTAATAACTTCAACTAATATAGTAATGGAGCAGTTCAGGGCTGCTGGGGTCCTCTCTAAGTTCCAATGAGATGGTAGATTTTTATTGTCACAGAT
The DNA here is from genome assembly GCA_013397555.1 of Urocynchramus pylzowi. NCBI lineage: Eukaryota > Metazoa > Chordata > Aves > Passeriformes > Fringillidae > Urocynchramus > Urocynchramus pylzowi. The sequence goes on from VZRH01003699.1 coordinate 3,331,641, forward strand.
TGTCTGCCAATTCTTCAAAGACTTTACTTGCTGACTTTATAATCTTGCAAAGATTTAGGTTCTCACCTAAATCTTTTTAAGGTGCATTTAAGGTCCATTTCTACATCACATCAAGTATGATTTTTATTTCTTAAATTCCTGACACTTTCCCCAATAAAAATCTTACTTTTTATCCTCTTTTTACATGATAGAGTCCTAGTCTTCCAGTGCCTGATCCCTTTGACATTGTTTCTCACTGCATTTATTCTCTGCAGCCCCTGCTTTGCCACTTCATGGCTGAAGTAGGTGTTAATACTACTGAACTCAGAAGACCTCGTTCACTTTATCTGCTTGTGCCTCTGGCTTTAAAATATCACAGAGCTGCATATATAAGAAAAATGTTACATAGCCATAAGATGAACCCCACAACTCCTTGCCTGACTAATATTCTTTGCATAAGACATAAGAAATCTTTGCTGATCCTTAATATTTTTTCCAAGTCTTATAATTTAAAATGGCAATGAAAACCAAATTTCAGTTTTCATCCTACATTGTTATCCTCAGCTGCCAAATATCAGTCTGCAGGTTTATATTATATTAACTATTTAAATAACTTTTTTCCTTATCATCTTCCACCCTTCCCGCTCCTTTTTGAATTTCTGTCATGAGTTAACATATCTTTTGCCTCATTCTCAAAAATGACTAGATTTTTTTGGCAAAAAAGGCATTCTAACACATATTTTAAAACCTCAGAGCAGACACTGAGGAACATTTAAGCCCAAATGTCTACCAATTGGCAAACTGAAAAGGTCTGAAATCAGCATTTTATAATGGAAAGTGTCAGAACACATTAATGAACATAGCTACCAGCCTATTTTTGGCCTTCATTGGTTTCTTCAGCACTAGCTAAAAAGCACACAGTCCCTAGTAGAAGCAGCCAGCTCAGAGGCAGTAGCTCTCACAAGTGACATGCTGCTGGCCCAGCTGTGTTTTTTTTTCTGTGCTTTGTGACTTTATATGTGGGAATCCAGCAGAGGTTCATGCAGAATATTATCACTTCAAGATATTCTACCCTGGGGTAGCATCAAACCAAACTCCAACCGACAGGTCTGCAACCAGAACCTTTCAAAAATTGTTTGCTTACACCTTTTTTTTTTTTTTTTTTATTAGCCCTTTGCCTTGTTCGTAAAACAGCAATTTATTCTTAACTTAGATATATACATAATATGACTCAGTAACTGTTATTCAGAGGGCCTCTCTGCATTTAAAACTTCGGTCTCCACTCAAAATTACCTTTGAAGGATGGGGAGAGGGTTGGTTTGTCCTTAAGAAAATGTAATAAATTAGCACATTACCACTAATGAACAAATTATATTGCAACACTTTCTCACCAGTTTTCTATGTTTAGAAAAAAATAGCATAATCTTTTGGAAAATGTTTTGTAGACAACTTAGCAAGTTGGCTTCCACCCCAAGTGGTAGATGTTTTTAACTGGACTGATCAAATAGGTGAACTGTGTGAAAAATTACTGATGACACTAGGTCAACTGGAGTTGTGAAACTAGGGAATCTCACTACAAGAATAATTTAACACCAGAGTCATAAACAAAGCGTTTGCATCAGTAAGGGAATAGAAATAAAAATAAACTAATCACAAATATGTAGATATATTTATCCTCCCATCAGTAAAGTAGAGTTTAAAATACAATATATAAAATTTATTGCCAAAGGGTTTAAAAGTAAGATTAAGTAGTACAAAGGAATTATTGTCCCTGCAGTCTGTGGATCCTAGAATACTTCTTATAGCAAATGGCACAGTATGAATATGGAAGGCATAGGAATTCTCCCCCTCTGGAAAGAAACTCTTTTAATTCCCTGTAGTAGGAAATTAAACATCACATAATGTATATAGACACATATATTATTTGCATTTGATCTGTTTGGAACACCTTCAATTTAATTTTTGGAGGAATACAACAAAAACAACAGCCCTCAAGTACCTTTGGGATGGGAATCTAGATGGAAAAAAATATGAATACTTGATAATCCAAAATTGTTACAGCTGAATGAAGTAATGATACTGTGTTTTATATTGGGTTTTAGAACCGATATAATATATGCAGCTTAAACTTTACTAACCCCACATTTTATAAAAGTGATTATTGGTTGATTAAAATTGCATATTAGAGACCATAACTTCAAATTTGTATTCACATCATGCAAAATAGTGTAGAATGAAAAGGAGTCATGAGAAGTTATACTACCCACCGAATATTGCACTCATTTCACCACATATTACAAAGTAATTGGAAGAGATATAGATGTGGTGTCCTTCCTCACTGGGACAAATTGATGGTGGTCTGAGACAGGGGAAATGCAACTACATCCAAACACTTTTTTCAGAGTTAGCTGATTCTTAACCATAGGGAGGAGGATCACAGTAAATATGGGAACTGTGACTCACTGGCTGCTTTGCCTTGCAAGGAACAACAACACACACAAAGTGTAGCTTTCCCACACTCTTGTGTTTACCCTAAGCATGTAAATTCATGTCTTGGCTTGCATCACTTGCTCATACAAAGTTCCTATCAAAGTCAGTGGGAATTTTGAAGATATTGGGAATAGCTTACATCTTTAACTACAACAAGTTTTCTGATTAAATGATTCAAACCTCCCTTCCCACTATTCCCAGATATGAACAACAAATTTTCTTTCATTGTATTAATTTTCTTGTGATGAGAAATTGCTACCCTTTATATCTCCTAAGTGTTCTGTGTTCCTTTTCCCTGATCCTATCTACCAGCTGTATTCTTAAACTAATGCAGAGCAGACAGCATAGTTCAGAGTTGTCAGTTGCCAGGCTTTTCCTGATGCAGGATGCCTTTTTCACCATTTTATTTGGTAAACACAATGAACTTTTCATCTCTTCTCCCTTAAATGTGAAATATGTTCAAATAGACAGTATTTTCTTCCTATCCTCACTTCAGCAGAAAAGTAAAATATAGTGAACAAGCTATCTGTTCCTCATTTCCTGAAATAAATTACTGCTACAAGAAAGTGTTTCATGTTATCTTTAATCAGACCAGAATAGGATGAAAACACGTTGTCCTTTCTTTCTTTAGAAAGAAAAGCTTTCCAGAGCTTTCCAGAGAGTAGTGGCAGTGACAGTGGTGATAGAAACTGTCCTTAGCAGAAGCTCACAGGGAGCCCTAGTTAATTTCTGAAAATTAGAACTAAACTAAAATTAGGTCCCCATGATTAAAATCAAGCTGTAAGAAGTGAAATGACTGCTGCATTATTCACATCCCTTTTGACAATCGCAGTCATGGAACTCAATACCCCTCAGGGAATATTTGGTCTGAAGGCTGAATATGACTCCACTTCTTTGTAGGTTTTATAATATAAGTGGTAAAATAATATATAAATAATTTTGATGAACTGGAATTTAAAGGTATTCTGCCTACTATTTTATGGAATATCAATGAATCTGAGCAAGTGGCAGACTAAAGCAGGTGGGCTAAATTTCCAGAAGCACCTTCTCTACCAACACTACATCCCTTCAGACCTTTGAATGCCTCTTGCAACACTGCATCCCTCATATCCCCACCTAGAAAAAAGTCTTTCTGCAGGAAGAATCTCTGTTCCCTAGCAGAGGAGCCTCTGTTAACTTTGATGAGTAGCAGCAAGGGGCAGGGTAATTCTGCCAGATGTTGTCCCAAATACCTGCCTTGCTGTGTGGCAATTGTTCTATACACCCTGGGCAAAATCTTCCTCCCAGAGGGTGGAAGACAAGATTTTGTAAAGAAAAGTAAGGAGAGGAAAGAGGGAGCTTCTCCATGGCTGAGAAAGATGTGCATTCTATTACAGGTTAATGGAATCATTTTATGTGCAGTGGGGTTGCTTGATTTTGAATGGATAGTTCACAGACCCCTTAGCTGTTCTTGTAAATCTGTGCATTTATAGTTCAGAAAAGTTGAAAATGAAATGAGCTGCTAGTTTTGGCACAATGTTAGAATATATGTATACGCAGAGCAATCTTATCATCAACAACTCTTTAAAAAGTAACTTTCTTTTATGATATTGAAAAACCTTATACGGTGTTTTTCCTGTGTTATTTAACTGGGATGTAAAATGAAGATTTACTTTTTTTCATTCAAGGCACGTTTTGAATTTGACCCATCCTAAAAAATGTGAGAAGTGGGACATTGATGGCAAGAGGCTCATGAAGACCAGTTTTACAGCCTGGGGAACTTTAACCAGAGTGCACATACGACGAACGAAAAATTTTCATGGAAAGAGTTTAATGGTGTTTTGCACGGAGAAGATTTGCTTGTATTTTTCATTCTCTTCTAGATGCACATATTTTATATTCGTCGTACTTCAAATGTATATGCATGATTGAGCTCAAACATTATGCAGCCTTAGCTATTATTTCAATATTTTGAGTGGATTGTGCTGGTAGACTGTTCAGGCTCATCTGCATTACATCGATTTGATTTGTTCTGCACACCAGCAGATGTTTTGAAGTAGTTTATAAATGTTTCTAAGTATTCATAGTTATAAGTCCATGGTAAGTGGATCTTCCTTCCTTTAGTACATCCTTGTTTTTTCTGCTCTCTGAGAAGATGGTTGATTAGATCCCATGGGTGAATACTTTTGGAGACTGGTTAGTTTGTTGTAAATCCATGTGGTGCCAGATACTGAAAATAATTGGAAGCTTTACTTGTTAATAGTGTACTTATTAAAAATACCTCAGAGTTTCAGAAGGCTGAACACAAATCTACTATCTCTGTATTCCATTCCACTTTTTCCAGTCTCCTTATAAATATGTGAATGATACAACATTGCCTATTAGTCTGTTAAGTGGAAAGTCTTAATTTCCAGATTAGCCAGCCTCTGTGTATTACTATCTCTGGTATTGCACTGTAGAAGGCTGAAGCTTGAAAGATCTTTTAAGCATATCAAGGCATCTGCAGGTGTGTAAGAAAAGAATATCCTTCCTGAAGCTCCTCTCTACAGCTGGAGATGCACTGCCGTGATAAGAGCTGAGTGTGGGTAAGGAGGAGCCTTGCTGCTGCACAACAGAGGTGGAAATGCTCCACACAAGAGCAAAATCAGGCAGGAGCTCATGAGAAAAGAAAGACTCAAAGTGACTCATATTAGTTCTCAACCAGAGTCAGTGAAAATTTTTACCTTTCTCCTTTTTAATGTGTTTTTTCAACTATCAGTCAGTGTTGGCATTTTAAATAGATGTTTTTGGTAACTGTGCAGCCAGATACAAGAAACAAAACAAAATATAGATATCTAAATCTCTATGCATAACAGAAATCTTGAAGTCATGCAGAATACCATGGGAATAACTGGTAATACTTTAATTTTTAGTTTGTGAGCTTGTTCTAGGCTAGGAAAAGGTAAATTGTATTAAAAGACCAACAATTACTTAAAATCTGAAGGGAAGAATAAATGTCATGTAGAACATTAATAAAGTTTAGGAGGAAATGAGACAAAAAAGAATTTTAAAAAATCATGTTTAATTGATTGTTCATTTGTTATGCATGAAGTATATTCAGTGACTGATGAAATTTTTACTATCTCAGATGGACAGCACTAGCAGAAGAATTAATGAAATTACACACAGCTTCAGCAAAGTGCTAATAGATATAGCCTGCAATTTTAGTTGTCTAATGACCTAATTGATTTTAAAAATAAGAAATAAGAAAACAAGCCCTGTATTATGTGTTATGCTCTAGTGAAATGTGTACATAAAGTATTACCTTAGCTGCCTGGTATGTGCAGCTCAGCCAAATTCTTCATTAATTACTCTCGTAGTGAAAGGAAACCAGCATCATTATTGTAACAACTAGAGAGATTGTAGGATTTTTTTCCACTAGCTCTTACAGTGATGAATACTGTCTGCAGTGTTAGACTGACTTCATGATTCCAATGTAAGACTAGCACATTAAAAAGTTGAAATGCAATAATTGCAAAATTAAAAGTAATTTAATTACAGCTAGTGTATTGCCAAATTTTTATGTATGTATGTTAAAGTCTATATATAATAACTTTTATAATCACTATCACAATATTTTTAAATTTTAGCATAATTCTGAATGAGGTTTTGAAGAATTTCTTAGAAACTTCTCTTAGATATACATATATTGAAGCAAAAGGTTAATGTTTACTAGAGTAAATGAATTCTGAGATATAGATCCATAAAGTGAGTTTACCACTGAGACTAATCATCTCTCTTATCAAGGTTATGCAAAGCTTAATAATGAAATCAGAATCTGATTATGTTTGCTGGGACTTGTGATCCTTTAGACTTTGCCAGGCTTTCCTTCAGTATGATCAAGGATGAGAATTATATGAGCCTTTTAACATTACTCCCTCTTTTTGCTTTCCTCCAAAGCCCTTGCTTTGTCACCCAACTCCTTTATCACAAAATGAAGGAAAAAATCAGCAGATCAGTCCAACATTAGTAGATGTTTTCACATGGGGGGTTTGGCCAGGCCTTTAAGACTATTCCACTGGGCATTTTTCAGCTCTCATTAAGGGCCTTGCAGCCGACATTCCTTCCATGCCCTGCAGGACTCAAGCTGTGCTTAGGATGAAACAAGCCTTAGCCTTGTCCTCAGCATCTGAGTGGCAGTCCAATCCTGCTCACAGATATCTACATTCTGTCCTCAGATTCCATCATTTTGCTTGCTCAGGCAGGTTTTAATCTGAACTATTCACTCATTCCCATGCAAAAGAAGGGTCTATTAGGTGAATTCAGGCCCAGGGAAGCTAGACATACAAGCCAGAAAAAGCCCAGTTGTTTTACTGTAAGTTGTGTTTGGGCACAGTAATTATGTGAGCATAACTTAACCTTCTAATTCATTTTTTTATACTTCTGAATTCAGAAAGGTGAATTATTGTTAAAGGTCTCCTTCAGTGCAGTGCATAACACTGTAACAACTTGTAGGAACAGTTAAATCCATATTTAAATGATTTATTGGTTTTAAAAATGGATGACAGATGTGGAAATGAGAGATATGTTTATCATGATGAATTCCTGTGCTGGAACCAAGTTAGCTTTCATCAGCTACTTTGTACCATTTTATTACACCATTGATCTGAAATCTGATTTTTGTACCTTGACATCAAATGAGGCTCAAAATATGTTTTCAATATTACCTATCTATAAATTCCATCACACTGGTCTTATTTTGATTGTGGTAAGGCCATTTTGGAGTTGCAATTAATATAAATTTGTACTGTTTTCTCATTTTATTTCTATTTCCTCCAGCAATCTGGAGTAATGATAGATGGCCACTTCAGGATGTTTTGTGTTCTGTACTGTAAGCAATGTTTTCCAGTGACTCAGAGATTGAAGTTTGTTTTACAGTATTTTATTTGGAACACTAGATTATCTTTTATTACTTCTTGGTTTTTTTCTCTGAAAAAAATTAAACCAGCAAAGAATTTGGCCTGTTTCATTTTCCTATTGAATAAGCAAAGTCATCCATTAAGTTCAAGACCATGTACTTTACTTTTCATGGTGATATAAGACAAAAGAGAGATTGGCTTCCGGAACACATAACATTTGTACTCAGAATATTTAAAAAAACATATTGGGCAAATGAGAAAATCCCTGAGAGTTTACCTAAAGAACTTCAGAGAAACCTAGCTGAATAAGGCTGACACTGGCTAGCTTTCAGACTGTCAGCTCCTATTCACTCTGCCTTGGCTCAGGTACTTGAGCACAATTGTGTGCAGGCATCTTGCTTGCCAACAAGTCCAGTGTTTTGAATTTAGAACTCTGAACTTGATAGAATGTTTCACATAGACAAATTGATAGACCATGACATGAATCCTCTGGCTGTGATTCAGCTTTTGTGTCTCAGTTACCTCTGACATAAAATGGGGATACTGTCTGTTTATAAATCTTAGGTAGGTGTATTAAGAGTTTGTGTATTCACTACCCTTAGTGGTATCAGAGTCATGAGTAATAGAAACAATAATAGAATATTTTGAACTCATTAAGCTCAGCATGCCTTTGGTTTATTTTATTGAGGTGCAAATAGCCATATTCAGAAGCAGCTGAGACATTTAAAATAAAGATTTATAGTTGGATCCACTACCATTAAGGTCCAATACCACCTGGTACAAAATCAGCTTTTTTGGGCAAAGATATGACATATCACATCCTTACAGCTCACTTTCACAAACTCTTCCCTGATAAGCTCAACTTCTCTGATATTCACAAAGAAGAGTGCCCATCCTTCCTGTCTCCCAGTTTCACTAATGCAGCATCTCTACTCGTGTTAACTGTGTCCATTTTGCTGCCAAACGCAGTGTGTCATTTAGTATTTTCTAACTACAGTGGGCCCCAAGCTTGTCCCCAGTAACAAAATTTGAATTCCATTATCCCAGAGTCAAGAAAAAAATTATGTGTCCGTGGATTGGCAAGAATTAATTTTATGAAAGTAAGTGATCTGAGATGGAGAATTGAGCTAAGATGATAGTGCCTCTAGGCAGGCTCAGAAAAGTCAGATAGTTTGGGTATACTGGGAGAGGGACTGGGAGAACTCAATTCGATCTTGAAGCTTGACGAGGGGAAAAAGAAGTGCCAGGGTTTGAAAACTGAGAGATAGACAGTGGGAGGTCTGTATTTTGGGTGAATGAAGGTACACCTTTTCTTCCCCCATTCTAAACTGGTCTGATCTCTAAGTACAGGCCCCCTTTCCTGAAGGCCTTCCTAGCACTATGCAGTTGGATATCATGTTGGCAATTAGACTGTTCTTGGGAAAGATGAGAGGAATAGCAGTAATTTCTACTAAAAAAAAAAACCAAACAACCAAAAAAAAAACCACCAAGGCCCTAAAGAAACCCTTAGGCCACACATCATTTCTACCTCCCCAGTACCTACCCACTACCCTCCCCACCACCCAAACTGTCTGTTTTCCAATTACCTACTCTATACAACTTCTTGTAACACAAAAATAAGGGAGTGGGAGTACAGGACAGCTCCCCCATGGGATGTTGCTCTATGCAAACACCTATTTTTGCTAAGTCTAAGGGCAGCACCATTGCCATGTGCTGAAGTTGCAGCCCTGTTCATGACTATTTAGAAGCATTGAAAAGCTTGCACAGGAAATTACAAATGCAGTCATGGGCTCAAGCAATTACATTTTTCAAAGTGTTTCTCCTAGCTCAGTGAACAAGTAAAGATTTTTAAGGGAAAAGGTCAGTATGGTGGCTCCCTGTTTTCTTAATTTAAATCAGTTGGTTTTCTCTGAGTAATTCAAAACAAAGTCTAAGGACTGCAGAAAAAAAATCTTAGCAGAAACAGCAAAAATCATAGAAAGCTATTTTTGAATATAGTTTAAATGTAACCTACTTCCTTCTAATGCTATAAAAATGTAGATAAAGATAGTTCTTTTAAAATTACAATGCTGCACAAATACACTTATCTTCAGTTTTGACCTTCTGTGCCTCAGGTGTGCCCTACTTTCAAGAATTCAAAATTAAAATTTGAGAAATAACATTGGACCAGTCTCATTTGTTAGCATTTGATTAAAGTCACAGAAGTACTTGCTAATCACGTTTGGTGCATGCCAGTAACTTCCACCAATCTTAGTTTCTCCATTGTTGGTGTTTTGCTTTCTTAGTCACTGTTAAATTGCCAATTAATTTTTTTTCATCTGTGACTTGCGTGCTCAAGCGAGTTCTCCTCGATATCAGGGCACGTAAATATACTCTGGACCAGTATGATGTTCCCTTGTTCTTTGGGATTCTACTTTTAGTTTGCATAAGAAACCATGTTTGGCTGGAACTGTCACCCCAATATAGATAGTTAGTAAGAGGAAATCACAGTAAAAATCTTCTGGGTAAAACTAGGAATTTTCTTCTGGCCTTAATGTAGAAAGATAATGTCCCATCCTATATAAATATTGTAATACCTAGAAAATAGTTTATTTTTCCTTTAATGAAGAAGGTAGATTTGTCTCACCACTGGAAATACTGTAGTACATTTTGCCCCAGAACTTAATTCCTACATGTGGATAATTAATTTCCCTCATGGTTTAGTGGCTAGTTCATCTCTAAGGTAACTGGTGAATAGCTGGGGATTTTTATGTTTCTGGAAAGAACAACAACAGCATGCAAAGTTTTCTTTCTTGCAATTCTTCATTGTTTTCATAAGAGATACTTCCCCAAGTGGAAAACTATGTTTTGTAATTCAAGGTCTCCAGAAAGCAACAAGGGAATTATTCATGGAGGAAAGGATTCACTGAATTTGAACTCATTGTGTGAGTTCATAAAAGATGTTCTAAAATCTGTGACATTTGGAAAACAGTGAACTATAAAGAGCTTTGGATTCTAGACCTTTTTGAAACTTTTATGCTTAGCTGACATCCCCCCCTCCACAATTGCTAAAAAGAAGGCTTGAATTTTAATTATTTAAACTGAGTAGACTATCAAAATAATAATGCCTGACATAAAAACCCCCAAGTGAATATTTCTTAATGCAGTCTCAAAAATTCTACTCCATGATTTTCCTTAAGGTTAGATTTTTTTTGTGATTCAAATTTTTAAATTAGTACTCTTGAATTATTTTATATACCTGTAACTAAAATACAAATCTACTTCATATTCTACTTCACTAAGCATTTTTTATTTTGAGGAGGCTTGGGTTTTGCTTTTAACTCTCAGACAGTTTAAGGTGCTCTCAATCCCATATGGTACTACTTTATTTTAAAAGTGACCTCACTGAAATCTATGGTTGATTTGCAAATGAAGGCTGAAGGTACAGGACTGTAAGTCTCTCTTTTTTTCCTCTTCCTTTCAGTAGAATCGGGTAGTGAGTAGCATCAATCCTGTATTGACAGACGGAAGAGAAAATCAGGCTGATACAAATTTCTGAATCTGTCTTGTCATTTATGATGGCTGATGAGCCATAGCTGCTACCCATTGCCCTCAGATGCTGTTTTCTGATTCTTTTCCTCATTTAAAGAGGCTTGCACACTATTTTCTCATTGAGAACAAGATGCGTGCAAACCCACAGGAGATTTCCATTATATGCAAGGCAGTTTCTTAATGAAAGGGAACTAGTTGTTCTGTCCCTTAAGTATTCATATTTCTCATTTATCAAAGTTGTTTTGTGCCTTAGGGGTAAAAGTCACAGCTTCTGTAGCATAAAATCAAGCTGTGTTCTTCAGAGAGAGAAAATGTTGGAGAGAAGTTGAGTTCTGCCCTGAAACAATTTTCTTGCAATAGGGAAATAAAAGTTTTGAAGCAAAAGTTGTGTTCTCATGGTCCTTTCTATTGGCTGCTCATGTAGTTGATATGGGTGTTTTCCTGAAGATATTTACCATGAAAAAATATGTGCCCCAGCTAGCATACTTGCATTCATACTTTCTTTGGATTTCTCAGAGTCCCCATTTAAGGTCATAGATCTGTTTCCTGTAGAAAAAAAAAAAAAAAAAAAAAGTCTAGTCAATAAAATTCCTTCTGCTTGCTTCTGGACAGCATATATTGTCAAAAGATTAGTGATTTTATAACTGTAGATAAAGTTCATAATATTCCAACTCAACTTTAAAACACTGCTAGTTTTACCTTATTCTATAAGGACATTTTTAGACAAGAGAGTAGAAAGTTTGGATAGAATGTGATGGAAATGAGAAAAATGAGACTGGTTTGTTTTTACCTATGAACACTTCTGGGTTTTAATCTGCTGTTTAAGTCAAAAGATATAGATCAGTCTTTACTCGTCTCAAAATATAGCCTGAAATCTCCTGATTTAATAGAAAAAGAACTAACTTAGTTAACTTAGTTCAAAGAACTAGCTTAATTAAACTTAATTATTTTTTCTCAAATAAATTATTTAAATCTAAAAAAGTAATACCAATGCTACCAGTCCCTGTCCTTGCATCTCTTTATAAAGCTCTTTGGCAAAAATCTAGCTACTTTTTACAATTAAACTGGTACTAAGAGGAGCAGAGTTCTCATATCCACTAAATCCACATGTAGTAAACATGTTGTATGGAGAAAGCATTTACAGAGAAAAGTAATTTTGTTTATGAGGTTGCAAAAGATTATTAGAAGTTGTGTAAAAATAATTTCACAGCTATAAAAATCAAACTGACGGTGCCTTTAATAGTGACTAGCCATTTAAAAAGAGTATTTTCAAGTAGAATGATGATAGACATTTTTTAAGCGCTAACGGTGTCAAGAAGATATATAAAATTCCTTGCTGCACACATGCACATTCAGTTTAAGTCAGACTGATTTCTTGATTTCATTGCAGAAAGTGTTTTTTTGGATAAGGGGGGAAATGATGCCATTGTATTAAAAAACAGTTTTAATATCTGAATGAAAATAAATCTTTAATAGCTGCAGCTGCTGATCCATGGCTGAAACAGCATACAACCTGCATGTGGGAGAAATTCAGATACATGAAATATTAATGATGAGTTTAAGATGACTATACCTTTTCAAACAATGCCTAATTTGTGGCTGTGCTGTCAAAACCTTTCTATTTCCCACATAATTGTCTGCTTCTGAATTAAAATAAATATGCTCTATTTAAAATGCATGAAACCTGAGGATAACTGTCTACAAAATTACTCCAGATGCATACTAACTGCTAGAATAAACATTTCAGAATATGGTTTTACATAATACTCTTATCTGTTTCATTTGGCTGTCCTCATAAACTCTCTGCTCTCCAAGCATAAACAGGTTGTTAAGTACATTTAAGGATTTTAGAATGAACACCAGAGCTGTCGTTATCATTAAAATGAAGTGCTGATATTGGAGTCAGGCCACACAGAAGTATTTACCCAGCACTGAACTAGAATTTCAATTTTTTCCTTCTCTTAGGTGCTGTAGCATGGATGGTTGTGATATATCAGCTTGAAACCCATGATTTGAAAATTGACTACTAGATGCATATAAAACAACCTAAATGAGCAACAATCCATTTCTATATAACAAGGCTTTACAAAGTTGAGCTGGTTAGCATGAATTCTCTGGGTCCAGGGTTAATTTTGCTCCTAGCTGGATGGTGAAAGCTGCCTCTAGTGCAGGCTAACACAGATACAACACACCTGTCTTGTCAATAACATTCTCTTTACTGCATGCAAATCATCCTGTATTTTCTTTGAATGTTCCAGATCAAAAGACTGAGATAACCTCTGAATCTTTTGATGGCACAAAGGAATGATGAGGCAGTGCAGAGAACAAGGAATAGGAAATGGTGTGTTGATTGTTAGTGTTGATCATATTTTTCTTTCAAAAAGGAAGCTGCTTCTTCATTTCACAAATAGTATCCAAAGCTGTCATGTTGACTCTTGAAGATTCTACCTAATGAAGCCTAGTCAAATATTTTCTATAAATTATAAGTTTGAGTGAAGAAACACAGAAAAGAATGACATAAGTTATAATTTAAAGGTCATTTACTAGTCTAAAAATATCACACATTCACACATGAGAACATATGTATTCTGGATTTATGATTGATGGTACCTCATCCTTTCTATTCCACTTTCTAAAGAGAGTTCTTTGTAAACCAGAGATTTTTTAGGTCAGATGATTCATATTGTTAAGGACCTGATTAGTGTAAATAATATATAATTATACATATAAACATTATCATAGGAAATAAAATACAATATGCAAAAAGTACAAAACTGCAGATCATCAAGAAAAGAAAAAGCACATCAGCATCACCAGCTGCACAATGAGTTGTGTTTATTGTCTCAAGGCTCGGGACTCACTTATATAATATTCTTCAGGGTGAAAAAAAATTTCTGTCTCTTTTTCATCATCGTTATGTCTTGTATTTCCTCATCATTATGTCTTGTATTTCCTACTGCTACTGGGCTAGGTCCTCCAGAGTTGTTCTTTGATGGATGCTTTCCATTTCTTTACTTATTCAAGGGTCAACCCCTTTTTTTTTCCAACAATAGACCACAAAATAACATGATGCACATGGTAGTAGTGCAGATATGAAGCTACACCTCTTCTAAAGGAAAAATGAGGAGGGAAAACATGAGGGGAAAAAAAGGAGAGAAAAGAAAGCAAATACATCAAAACAGAGAAATCCCACAAATAATTAATGTATTAATTATTAAACAATGTAACTAAAAGATTCAGCAGAATTCAGCAAGGGTGATAATCTTAGGAGAGGGTTGCAGGGTACAGGGAAATGTTCTCCATTGCCAATTTATGGTGTAATGTGGAGTTGGATGTATCAACAGGAGGGAAGAAGAAGGAAAAATGGAAAGGAAAGTCAGAATGGAAGAGAGAAGGAAGGAAAATCCTGAAATGGGTCACAAATTGGAAGGGATCTCTGGAGATCATCTAGATCCACCTCACTGCTCAAGCAGAGTCCCGTAAGTACGTTACACAGGATTGTGTCCTGGCACCTTTTGAATACCTCTGGAGAAGGAGACTCCACAACCTGTTCAGGCAATCTGTTTCCATGCTCAGTCATCCTCTCAGTAAAGAACTTCTCTCTCTCTCATGTTCAGGTGTTCCAGTTCATGTCTGTTGCTCTGTTGGTCATCACCACCACCAAGAGTCTGGCTCCAGCCTCTTGGTAACCTCCTTTTAAGTACTTGGAGGAATTGATGAGATCCNTGGTTACTGGAGTTCTGTCTTGTGCTCCTCCGATCTCCTCTCAGTAAAGAACTTCTCTCTCTCATGTTCAGGTGTTCCAGTTCATGTCTGTTGCTCTGTTGGTCATCACCACCACCAAGAGTCTGGCTCCAGCCTCTTGGTAACCTCCTTTTAAGTACTTGGAGGAATTGATGAGATCCCTCCTCAGCCTTCTCAAGGCTAAACAGACCCAGCTCTCTAAGCTTTTCCTAATAAGAGAGATGCTTCAGTTCCTTAAGCATCTTCATAGTTCTCCTCTGGACCCTCTCCAGGACCTCCACATCTCTCTTGTCCTGAGGAGCCCTGAGCTGGACACAGCACTCCTGGTGTGACCTCCCTCAGCCTGCTGGCAGTGCCCTTCCTAAAGCCCCCCAGGATCCCATTGGTGTTCTTGGCCACCAGGACATGCTGCTGGCTCATGGACAGCTTGTTGGCCACCAGGACCCCCAGGTCCTTCTCTGCAGAGCTGCTTTCCAGCAGGTCAATCCCAGCCTGTGCTGGTCCAGGGGGCTATTCCTCCCATGCTGCAGGACCCTGCACTTGCCTTTGTTGAATTTCAGATGGTTCTTCTCTGCCCAACTCCAGCCTGTTGAGGTTCTTCTGAAGAGCTGCACAGCCCTCTGGGGCATTGGCCACTCCTCATAGCTTTGTGTCATCAGTGAGAGTGCTGAGAGGGGCATCTGCCCCTTCAGCCGAGCCACTGATGAGTGATAAGAGAAATAGTGCTGTGCCCAGTAGCAACCAAAAAAAGTTGAAAAAGGAAAAATAAAAAGAGGAATTGTGGATTAAAAACAAGACATTATTTTTAATTCTGAAGTGACACCTAACCTGTGCTACCCACCTGTATTGCTTTTGTAGACCTCAGGATTATACATAATTCAGATATCAGTGTTGCTTTAGCAAGCTGTGAAAGGACAACTACACAAGCTATCTTATGTGATAGAAATGTGATATATTTTATTAGTGCCTGTGAATCTTTGTTAGATTTGGGACATGATGTTTTTTAAAAAGCATTGTCTTTCTAGGTGGAATTGATAGTCTATGCTTTTGATGGAAAATCCTTTCATATAAAAATTCCCCAGGAAAAATCCTTTTATATAAAATCCTTCCCTCTGGAGACCAATTAGGCATATTAGCATAGTTAAATGTTTTGCATATATGCTGACATTATGAGCTTTTGCATTACAACACATCCTAGTAAAATGCACAAAATTATAAATATTTAAATAATATATTTAATTTAATGTAATTTAATTTAATCAATTTATTAATTTTTTGTAGTTGCTTGTACTAATTTTGGCTTCTGACTTTCAGGCATTTCTCATCTATCATGAACTAAATCTCTCACAAAGAAGGTAAGTTAAAATGTCACAAATAAGAAAACAAAAAGAAAAAAAAAGAAAAAGTAAACAAATATGAAAATTGCATTTGTTTTCCTGCTTTTTTTGACACACCAGATGTGACAGCAAAACATGATGGAACTGCAATTTAAAGCTTAATTTCCTTAAGAGGGCCTCTGTACTTATCATAATATCCAGACATCTATTTCAATTTCTGAAAAAATAGTCTTTACAGCGGATGAATGCACATAGTCTATTTTTGTTAAAATATGAATGAAAAAATTCTTTCCATTATCCTTTTAATGAAAGTACTCTCCTTACTGGCTGATGAAATGTTTCCTGTTTGTATGCTGCAGACTTGCTACATGCTTCCTCTAAAAAGTGCCAAGTAAATAAAGAAATTTATCTGGGCCAATGGCAAAGAATTGGAAGAACTTCCTTGCAAATCTCAACTGAGCTATGAATCTTAAAAAATGATTAGTTTTGACATCTTAAGAGAGCAACCAAAAAAGGAAAGTGAACACTAGGAGGAGGAGAGGAGGTAGAAGTACTGGCACTAGTATAGAAAAAGGTATGTAATATTTGCACACCTGTGTATTTGGAAAGTTTTTGAAATTATAAGAAAATGTTATGATTGTATTGGTCTTCTATACTGTTCCTTAATCTAACTAAATGAAACTCAGATTTCTGTAGAATCAAGGGATAACTTGGGATACCTGAAAATATCAAGGGATAATGAAAAACTTTAAAACTCCTGTTTATGCAAACTTTGCAATATGTTACTTTTAAAGCACAAGAACCCATTCTCCCATTTGCAACAATAATCCATATTAAGTGATAAGGGATGAAATCGGAAAAGGCAGAGAGTCAGGAAATTTTTCAGAATATTGCATCCTTATCCGAAGCAAATGGTGTAAATAATTTTAATGGCTTGTAAATGGTAAATGATGGCAAATATTTTCATTTCCATCATACAAATCTTTTTACACAAATTGAACTTTAGACTGCAGAAATTCTGGATAATGGCCACCTCTATCTTGGTGTCTTGTTTGAGACTGCAAAGACAGTCAGAGGGAAAAATTATAGTTTCACAATCTTCTATAATTCTTGAATTCTTATTAAATGAAAAATGGCTATTGGGTCTTCTGAAGATAATTTACTAAGAGCAGAAAAGGATGTCTAAATAATATCAATAATGTTCAGCAATTGCTGATAACATCCTAGAGAAATGGATGTACAAATTCCTTTTGGACAAATGCACATCATTCTCTGACCTTCATCAGTTCTTTGCTAATATCACTGATGACAATGTAAAATTCTCTCAATATCAGATGCTATGTTTTTTCTGGGATGTGGACAGCAGTCACAGGGAGCTCAGCTGAGACTAACAACTTCTTTAGCATAGGTCACTGAACAATTGTGAAATACTCCAAAGTTCCAGTAGCTATTGATGGCAGAAGATTCAGAGCAGTGAGTTAGAGGTGAGAGACTTCATAAACCATTTCCATTCCACTAAGCTATCCAGTCTCATCCTCTGCTCTTTTTCATTATATTTGACATTTTTTAGATTTGATCTTGGTTCCAGACTAGTAGCTTGTAGCTGTGGGCTGAGCAGATGAGACTTTTCTTAGCTGCAGAACATATTGAAAGGGAAAAATATGAAAGGTATGTGGGAAATGCAGGCCATGCAGAGTTTAATAGAGTTAGTTGCTAAGCACAGGCATTTTCAGGAAAGAGTTCAGTTTCTAATGTTACTCCCAATAGCCAAACCAACTTAGTGACAGGGAACTGCTGCTTCAATAACTGTGATTCCTCTGTGAAACAGCATATGACCTTGGCACCATGAATTGTCACTGAGTTGGAGTCAAAATTGCTGAATTTGCTCCTGTGTGGGGAAGGAGTGATTATAGTTTGCATTATTTGCAGATTGGGCCTTGTTTCTTCAGATGAACTCATTCTCCTGAGAGTTCTGCATGTTTGGAATTTTTCAACCATAAACTCAAGTGGAAGGATACAAAGTATAAACAAATATATAGGATATGTCTTCAAGAAGCAAAATAATAGTAAACAAAGAAAAACATACAACATTTTATTATTTTTATTTCATATTTTAAAACAATATGTATGCACTTGTATTAATTGTTTTAAGATGTGAGCTTCATTACAGAATAATTTAAGATTTAAGAGATTCAGAATGATCTGGTAAGTGATAAGCTAAGGCTATATTTATTTACACTTAAACCCAAAACCTAGTTGGTAATTCCAGCTTGTCAGTTCTAGAGAAATGCAAATGAGGCAGTCCAAACTGCTTAGGAAATGACAATACACAGTTTTCTTACAATTTCAAAGATACTAATTACTAATTACTTACTAATTACAGTTAGACAATATTTATGTGCATGTGGTTTTAGAGATTGATAACTTCTTTCTGAATGCATATACAAGCTCATTAATATACATGTACAAAATAAAAATATGGATTAGAGAAATATATAAATAGGTAGGTAGTATGTGATGTATTTGTGTGTATCTTTATTGCCAGTGTACCTGTAGTTAGACATAATTCACACTCTATAACTGTGCATGTATATTTTTTTACAGGAAAGCACCAGCAAATGAAGGAATCATAGGTATGTGTGTACATATCAAGACAAGAACACAAATATTGCAATATGATTTTATACTACTTGAGTATTCTTGAATAATTCAAATTAGCCCATAATGCAAAATAGGCTTTAAAATACAACTCTTCAGGTATTGTTCTTTAGATACTGAATTTTAGGTAACTGCACTGAATTCATCTGGGGTAAATGAAAAACACGTTTGATCTATTATTGTGTGCCTGTTATGGAAACAGAATGGATTTGAAATACACATACTGTATTGCAACATACACTTTCTTTCTGTTCTAAGAAACAGGAACTTAGCAAAAGACAACAATTAGTACTACTCTCAGCCTTGGCTGGTGTCTACATAATGGTTAAAGGTGATATACAGACAGAAAATTTCTCCATTTGTACAGAGGCCAATAGAGGTTTGAACATTTATAGTTTTCTGCAGTGCTGAATCTTGCAGGTGTCTTATGTAGAGAGGAGAACAATATTTTAAAAACCTTTCTTAATTAATATGAATTGACATCAGGATTTTATTTCTATGTCAGAGGATATGCATACAGCCATAGAGGCAAGGGCAGTCCGTAACATAAGCTCTGCTTTACTTTTTTTTTTCACAGAGATGTCCTTAACCAAAAGCAGAATAATTTTCCCTCTTTAATCTGCCTTATTACAGGCCCCTGGTCTGGTGATTGTTACTAAGATATCCCAACCCTTTTCTCTCTTTTGGGTGTGGGATAAAGGGACAAAATACACCTGACCTGGGCCTGGGCTCTCTGTGCTGATGCCGTTGAGCGGGCAGAGGGACATGCAGGCGATGGAGCTGCCACTGCTTGGTACCAATCATTAGCCTGGCCAAGCCCTGCAGTGTCAAATGCCTCACAGGCCCCATAAATCTCTGCTCTGGAGAAAATACTGGAAGAAATTAAAAAAAAAAAAAAAAAAAGAAGCTTCTGGCGTTTGCTTTGAGGATGTGGCATTACTGCAAAGTTTTCTCCACCTGACATTTCACTGTAGCTCTGATGGAGAATGTGAATGTTAAAGTATGTATATTTTCCATGGATCACCAGGCTGATTTAAAAACAAAGTCAATAAACTTGCCTGCAACAGAAATATTTCTTGTTAATCTTTTTCCCATTATTCCTCTGGCACTGTTATGAAGGGCAGAATATGCATCCAGTACTGTGACTTAGCACACAACCAATGCAACCTGAGGTTTCCTCTAGGACAAAATCTTTCAAAATGTGACTTTATATTAAAAAATATGAGCACGATATTACAGAAAAAAATATTTTAAATTTGTTTCTATTCTGCAACTAAAATGTCTTTGGATTATATTTCTAAACACTTTCAAGATTCACTTCTCCTGTTTCACCTAAATTTATATCTTTGACCCAGGAGGAAAATATCACAGAACAAAAAATAGAAATTAATGCTGTCCAAAGAGAGAAAAACTTTCACTTGGAGGAAAAGAGTAAAAGTATCCCAATAATTCATCAAACAGCTACTACCTGAGTTGGTTAATAAATTAACTGCCACTTATGTAAACTGAGGAAATTGCTGAGCTATTCCAACATTTGCAGCTCTTGCTTTTTATTTCAAATCAATACAAAATTTATCAACATCAAATGTATTCCAGGATAATCAAAATAACACTGTGTGAAATTCACAGTATTTTTTTTCCTTAGATTATAAAATTTCATTTGAAATCCATCTAATCTATAACCTTTGAATTTCTCTGGTTATTTTTTAGCTATGTGTATATGACCACAAACCGAAAGAATGATTTATGAGCTATGGTTAATAATATATTAACAATATAATATTTTATGATACTGTTTGAACAGGTTATCAGTCATATAATGTGTTTCTTACAGAAATATAAAATTTAATTGGTTCTTAAGTGTACCTCATATTTTGATGGGTGATTAAACCTTGTCTTTTGAAAGGAGAAAAGGTGGTAAAGGACTTATTTTTGTGTTTAATACATGCATTTTAAAATGCATCTTGTATGACAATTATCTTCATTTTACAAATACATACATTTTTCCTCCAAAATTTATTTTCTTCTGATGTTTGGAGTGATTTAGGTTGACTTCAAAATTATTTAAGAAGAAATTTTTTTTCTTCTCTTTTTGCACCATGCCACAGACTCACTTCACCTTCTGACAGTACCACGCACGTGTCCATGCCGAACCTTTTCTCGCCAAAGAATCAAGGCTGAGTTTGCCTCCTTACAGCTGGGTTAGCTCATGGTCCAAAATTCTGCAGGTTCAGTTTGTCCCTGTTTAAGGAACTAAACAACTCACCAAAAATGTGGTAAATGTTTCTGTAAAGGTAATTGATATGACGAGTAAAATTTATCCCTTCTGACACCACTCCCACTGACATCAGCATAGCAAAAGTTCAGCAAATGTTATTGAATTAGGGTACAGCAGTAGGAAGCAGAAATGTTTTATGTTTTCCTCTGGATATTTAATGGGTTGTAAACTTTACTACTTGTACAATTCCCATTAGTGTCAATAAGAGAAATGTGGCTAAAATGGAGTCATTTTTTTCCTTGAGAATGTTAAATGACAAAGGATTTAAATTTATATACAGCAAAAAAAGTTTTATTTCAATGGAAAACGTGCCTGTGTTGCTTTGTTCCCCCAAGGTCTAACCTAAAATTTAGATGAAAGTTTACTGGTTACCTTGGGAAAATGTATTTTGTGAAAATGGAGTTTGTCACACAAGGGCCAATTTTACTAGAAAGCAGCACTTAGCATCACTGGTCATAAATAACTCAGCACCTAATTGTGCAAAAATCAGACAAAAAATGCTTAATATTATAGCTTTTTGAAAGGAATTATAGATGCATAGTCCTTGCAGACAGAAGAGTATAGACTGAGTGCGAAATTATACTATTAGAAAGAACACTTCAGAAATTAGATGTCTGAAGTAACATTTAATCTTTATGCCAAGAACCAAGAACCCTAGTAGATGCTAGAAATTGAGAGTAGGAAACCAGCTGGCTTCTAAGCAACACTATAGGCTTCTCATAGCAAGACAAATTAGTTATTTATGTGAAGATTTTAGTCTGAAACTGATTTCTGGATAAAAACTGTAAAAAAGTAAGGGCATTAAAGGGAATAAAAAATATGTGTACTAGTTTGTCAGGTTGTAATGGTTGGTGGTTGCAACATATGGAAGTAATAATATTGCTGAGAAATGATCAGTCATTCACTGAGATTTTTGTTTTGCTACAGGTGTTTATTAGTTTTTAATTGTGTGAGCCATCAGATGAATGAATTCATTACATGAATCCTAAGGCAAGTGACAAAAATATAATCCATATATATACTTAAATTGATCACAGAATCTGTTCAGTTTGTTCTGAATATTTTACTTTTTAAAGTCTTATTCATGGGCACTTATACAAATAGTTTATAACTGGCAGTCTTAGCCAAAAGCTCACCTTTATCCCATTAATCTCAGTCGTATCTGAGCTTAAAATCCCAAAGATAAAATTTCAGTATCAAAACTGATTATTAAAATTCAGAGCACTTTAACAGGCAGCATGAGGGGGAGTGCAAAAAGAGAGACAAGCCGGAAGTGAAAGCAGCAACAGTAAAAGCATGCAGAATGAAGACTACATAAAGAATTGTGGGAGGAAAAATAATTTTTAAAAGCCTATTCTGGTTTGGCAGAGGCATGGGGATTCAAGAATAAGAAAATATTAATTTTAGTTGACAATAAGATCAATAAATTATTCCCATTAAAAAAATAGTTAAAAGTCTAATTTTGTAAACATACTCATGATGTAAACTTTAGAAAGTTTACATCATGAGTATGTAATCTGGGAAATCTCCATTATACATTCACTTTTCATTCAAAGATCAGCAGAAGATCCATTGTTTGATATCAGTGTTAAGATGAAATATCCTGCCTGGGATTAAAAAGACATGACATGTTTGTTTGAAAGGAAAGAATGATGTCATTTTGTGAAAATGCAGGGAACTTCAGAGAAGCAAGAGTTTCTTTTTTTTTTTGTTTCATAATTTTTCTTCATTGCCTCCAACTGGCTTCATAGACATTTTAAAAAAGTCATTGAGATTAGTTAAATTCAATATACAATTGCAAACTCCATTCATTCATTTAGGGCTCAAAGGAAAGAGAACCTGTCAATGGCAAGCACATGTACCGTGTTGGTTGCTGCAGGTATGTTTTGCTATTTGAACTCCATTTGTTCCTCCTTTTATGTTCTGAATAAAACTGCACTTTGGAATTGAAACATAGTGTCTAGCTGAAATAGTAACATAAAATAACAGTGGAAGATAAAAAATTTTGAAGAAACTGAAAGAAGAGGCTTCAGGGATGGAGGAGTGGTCAGGGAGTTGCAGGCTGGTTTGCATTTAAATTTTTTCTTGCAGTAACACAAATACCATGGATAATTGAAGTCCTGACTGATAAGCACCTATGTAGGCACATAAGTTCTTGCATGCTTTCGGGCACGTTTTTTTTGTTTGGTTGTTTTTTTTGCTTTCAGGATCACTAGTCAGTCTGAGTTTCTCTAACATGCTTCTATTTGAAGCTCTTATGGTGAACCTTTGGGGCTCCTAAATACATTTCCTGTAAAACTTCACAGGAAGGTTTCCCTATTCACACGTGTGCTATATCTAAAATGAGTCACTTTCATACATCTTGCAACCTCCTGTTGCAAGGGAGGGGCAAAAATCTTTCCAGGCAGAACTGATCCTCATGAATTTGCAAAACCCTGCTGCCTAGTAAGTCCCTTAAGCTACTGAGGGCTTGGGGAAAGGGTTTCTCTTCACTCAAGAGTCATACTCTAATCTCTCTGACTGTTTTCAGTAATTTATTTTTAAAAAGATCTTTCAACAGCCCTAAAGCATCTGTGGACAGTAACCAGGGACAGGCAGACTGCAGTGACTGCAAACTACCTCTGAACCAATACTGAAAGTAAAATTTTATACAAATCTAACTCCTCCTGTATATATACCTCAATTTATTAATCAAATATAGAGACCATAGCACTTCTCCATTTTCACACACTTGGAATTTTGAATTATAACTTGCAGTTTCTAGACCTAATTGAAATGTTTTTTTTTTCCTTTTGTTCAGCATATTGCAGATGCATAGGGTAATAAAAAATGATCATTATTTATTAATGGATCACACCAGCATTTTATATTCACTATAAATTCACTATATATATTATGTTACGTGGTTTGACAAGGAAGGAAGTTTTTGGGAAAGTAGTGGTCAAACCAATCAGTGGCCAGATGTGAATATTGGCACCTGGTGTGGTCACTAGGGACCTGGACACGCCTTTGAAAACACACAGGGGTTAAAAGCAGAGCATTCCCAGGGGAACTTCCTCTTTGGGTCCAACGGGGGAGCAGAGCTGGCCTCCCTTGCCCAGCTCCGGCTGGGTGGGGGAGGGGGTAAGCCATGCGGCCGGCCGGGGCTGAGGTAGGGCAGGCCGGAGCCCTGAGGGACCCTGGGGTGCTTTGGGCAGGCCAGGCCGGAGCCCTGAGGGACCCTGGGGTGCTTTGGGCAGGCCAGGCCGGAGCCCTGAGGGACCCTGGGGTGCTTTGGGCAGGCCAGGCCGGAGCCCTGAGGGACCCTGGGGTGCTTTGGGCAGGCCAGGCCGGAGCCCTGAGGGACCCTGGGGTGCTTTGGGCAGGCCAGGCCGGAGCCCTGAGGGACCCTGGGGTGCTTTGGGCAGGCCAGGCCGGAGCCCTGAGGGACCCTGGGGTGCTTTGGGCAGGCCAGGCCGGAGCCCTGAGGGACCCTGGGGTGCTTTGGGCAGGCCAGGCCGGAGCCCTGAGGGACCCTGGGGTGCTTTGGGCAGGCCAGGCCGGAGCCCTGAGGGACCCTGGGGTGCTTTGGGCAGGCCAGGCCGGAGCCCTGAGGGACCCTGGGGTGCTTTGGGCAGGCCAGGCCGGAGCCCTGAGGGACCCTGGGGTGCTTTGGGCAGGCCAGGCCGGAGCCCTGAGGGACCCTGGGGTGCTTTGGGCAGGCCAGGCCGGAGCCCTGAGGGACCCTGGGGTGCTTTGGGCAGGCCAGGCCGGAGCCCTGAGGGACCCTGGGGTGCTTTGGGCAGGCCAGGCCGGAGCCCTGAGGGACCCTGGGGTGCTTTGGGCAGGCCAG
>VZRH01003699.1:3356428-3383647 GCA_013397555.1 Urocynchramus pylzowi
GGGGGAGGCCTGTGCTGCAAGAGGGAGACTCCTCTCTCCTGATGAACTGGGAGGTGGTTGTGTGAGAGGTGTTACTGGACAGAGAATTGAGTGTTCGAGGGGAGCAGGAGTGGTTTGAAGACTTCCATTGTGGATATTGTGTGTGCATGTATGTTTTTTTTCCCTATTGTGTTTGTTGTAGTAGTTGTAATAAAGTTGTATTCCTTTATCCCTGAGATGATGAAGCCTGCTTTGCTGTATTTTGGGTCACATCTCACAGTAGCCATTCTGGGAAATATACTTTCATGGGGGCACTGGCATTGGGCCAGGGTCAACCCATGACATGTGGCCAATACACTAGCTTTTCCATATCCTAAATCATTAAGTAACAGTGACATCCCCAGTATGTGTCAGATCATTTTTCTGTCTAAAGCCATGGTAAATGATGAAGAAATTTTTAAGCTGACCTTTCAGAAGGAGTCAAAATTACTGTAGGAACTCTGTAGACATTTTGTCAAAACTGTATAAAGGAGATATGTAGGTAATTTTATATAAAGTTACAGAAATTTGGAAAAGAGGATAGATTTCATTATGCCATTAGGCTGATACGAAGTATGTATGACAAGAGTAATATTCAGCCTCGTTTACACATTTAAACTAGTTGCTTAGAACTGTAAATTTAGAGGAATTTCTTCTTCAGTTTTACTTAACAACAGGAGATTCTGTCTTCCCTTGAATTGCAGGAACGATTAACTGCTTGTATCTTCTTTCTTGCCTCAAGGCAGCTAAACTGATTTTGCAGCAGGACTTGAGTGGTAAGACAGGCAAATTACATTTGTTCCAATTTCTTATTTCCACTTTGATAATTCAATCCATTTCCCACTCAAGGCCAGAATGGTGAAAAAACAATCTTTCTTCTTTATTCTTATTTAAGAATATTCTTTAACCCTCTGATTAACAGTTTGAAAGAAACCTGGACACTCAATATTTATTTTGATCCTTTCCTCAGTATCTACTGGCAGGAGGCAGATAACACTGACAAGTATTTGTCCTGCAGAAGCTAGATAAATTCTTGCTGAATAGTATTGCATTATTAAATAATTAAAAAATAAATGCATTAACCAACAGCTATTTATAGGAAAATTATTTGCATACTCCTTTAACATAATCAGAAAAATTATATATATTCTATATAATTCTATATATTTTTAATTGAACTGGGTAATTTCAAAATTGCCACAGTCTGATTTGTAAAGCTGTTAATGTGCAAAGATCAAAATAATATTTTTTGTAGCACATCAGTTTTAAAAATTGTCATCACTTTGAAATTGATACAGAGCAGCTATAACCACTATCAGATGGAAACTTGATTTTAAATAACTTCCATGATATCTATGAAGACTATTTTTCCAGTTTTTGCTACTGTGGGTTCTCTTTGGAAGATAAAACTGGAACAATATTAATGTATTAGAGTGGTCTTGGAGTGCATGAACTGGATTATTTTTTTATTAATGTAATCAAGAAGATGTGTTTATACTGTCAAGCTGATGCACTCTGCTTGGAAATGGGCATTCAGTCCATGGAACACATCTAGAATTCATCTACAGTGGAGGGTGAACAAAAGAAGGAGGATGATATGATAAAATGGTTATTCTGAGTCTTTGAGCCAGAACCTCACCATAAACTGAGCTGTTCACTAAAGCAGATGTAGGCAAATATCCCAGTAACACAGGACTTATCTTTTCTTTTTTTCCCTTTTTCTTTTATGGCCAAGTAGCAGCTAAATTGTTCCCACTGTCAGTCACTTCGTGTGAGCGTCTGAGAGCCCACTGTTAAACTGGTATAATGATGTTCATAAGTCACAAGCTAAATTGAATATTCAGCCTTGAACTGAGTATCACTTTATTTTTCCATTGGGAGTAGAATGTCATAAGAAGTTACCATGGAAGTATTTGATGAAGATTTTTAATGGCTGAAACAAACTAGTGACTAAGTTTTTCACATGCACTGTGGTTTTCCACTGAATTCAGGAACAGGAAAAGTGCTTCATTTTACAGAACTTTCAGTTCAATTAATGAGTTGGACAAGATTCAACCTTCTTCTCTTACTGTGACTAGTTTCCAGTTTTAGACTAAGCTACTTAGGAAATAAGGCTGAAGAAAAAAATAATAAGATAGTTAAGTTTTGGTATTCTACCTTCAGGTCAGGGAAGACAATCAGTATTTTAAGATGGGACTACTACTAAATATGTTGACCAGGCACAAAATTGCCTTTTGAAGCAATTCTAACATTCTGTTCATTACTTGAATCATCAGAATTTACATTTTTTTAAAAATATATGTGTTTCAGAACAGCCCCTGCATATACTCAAATTTAGAAATAATAACAGAAAATGCTACTCTTTATTCTGCTTTTCTGCTTGAAAATGGTATCTGGTTCTTCAGACATAGATACAGAGATTTTGTTAGTGATTGGCTATAAAGAAAAAGTAGCTGAAAGGTAAGGTTCTTTAAAATCCCAGATTACCCTCATAAGCCAAGCTCTTAGAATGTTTCATAACTTATAATGAACATTTGTCAAAGCACTGAATTTTTCCTTGGTTTTGGTTTCTCTTACATCTGCTTTTCATTTGATGATGTCCATCGTCTACTCTCACAATTCAAGCTCTGGGTTACAATTTCAACCATGTACTTCAAAAGTATTTCTTTTTCAGTAGTGCTTTCTATTCTTATTATAAACATTATCATGAGGACTAAATAATTTTCTGTAATTCTCTGTCCTTATTACTAATTCCTGCACTGTGAATAAGACATTAAAATTTTCATATTTCAATATATTATTCACTTGATGTACTGTGTTAACCTTTTAGGTCTTCTGTATTTTAGTAGGCTGGCAATTTTATCCCTTTTTACATTTTATCAGGGTGGTGGAAGCAAAAGTTAGCAGAGACAACCAGTCAAAACTCCAGAAAACTGACAAGGTCAAAACTCTTCTACCCTGTGCAATGTAGGAAAATGTAACTCCAAATTTTAATGAAAATATTTTTGGGAGGACAGAAATATTGTGATATTAGAGTAAAATAGATTGATACAAAGTACTTTTTCATTCCTGCTTAAAAGGATGGTTTACTACCATGTGGTGGTTTCCTAGACTTAACCGGTGTCTTCAGTTTGCATTAGTAGCAAAAACACCTCTTTCTTTTTATTATAAAATGGTTTTTATAAGACCTTTGCTTTGTGTTATTATTTGTGAAAGACATTTGACGAGAGAACTGGTGTGAACATATTTATATTGCCCTTTTTAGTGGTATAAAATTAATCCTGATCACTTGTGGGACTTTGGCTGAATGACAAGTTTGACTTGCTCTTAAACCTCAAAAAGTTCATTAAAATAGTTAACTTTGTGCCTAAAGGAATGTAGCTAATTTAAAACTAAAGTCCAGTTAAACTCTCATATCCAGGAGCACAACTCTCAGTAATATTTCGTTGAAACTCCACAAAATAGCATTAACTTTACAAAAAAATGTTGAATACAAGGCCTGATCAGGAGTGTTCCTTGACTATCACTAAAATATGTAAAAGGGTATTTTTTGAAGTTCCATCTTGCATTATAATAATCCTTTTGTTCCTTCCTTGCATCCTGACATCAGGCTTGAGTAGGAGAGAAACACTTCGTGGGAACACTTGCAAGGACTTACAACATATGATTTAGAATAATATTTCAGTCTCTTATTTGCCCTAGACATGTTAGCTTAAATCTTTTAGTCATTTAATCTCTTTACATTTGTAGGAATGGATACAGTGTCTGATGTATATAGTGAAGATGAAGTGAATTGTCAAGTAAAGAAAAATCTGAATTATTATTTTTTAGAATTTCAGCTGCTCTCTGGATGGGCTTATTAACAAGCAAATGTTAAAATGTGACATTTGACTCAATATGTTTAACTGAAGTTCTAAAATGCATATCAGAGTATATTTTATTGCTATAAAATCTAGTACTAACTAATCTTTTGATCTTAAACAAGTCTGAACAAAAACCCATAATAAAGCAAGCTCACTAGTGATCAAACTTTATTTTAAGATATTATATAATAAAAAAAAAAGATTTAAAAGAACTCCTAAGCTCCATTTTTTTAATATTTTCCATCTTTAAACCAAAAGCCATAATATAAACCCAAAAAGTAGCTAGAATATTGTAACAGAATGTCTTAAATTACATTAATATTGTTATTCAATAAAATTAATTTTAAATTTTTGATTAAATTTTGATTCAAACAAACAATAAAAATATTATTATAGTAATTTTCCTCACATTTACTCAAATTAATAAAACCCATATACCAGATTCAGTAACAAAATCACTAGAAATATTGGTTTATTTTTCCAATATAGACTCAGGACTAGATTAATGGTAAGGAAAAGCAGAATGGATGAATTGACTGTCAAATCTGGCTATCATGGCTTTCAAACTATGTTGACTATCTGTGATATTTATATTTTAGAAATGTGCAGAAAGTCTAACAAACTAATAGCCAAAGTAATTAAATGGAAAGGCAGTTGTTTTTAATTCTGAGATCTGTGTAAATATCAGTCATGAGGTTTATATTTTTACAGGTTTTTGTAATTTTCTCCTAAGTTGAGAGTTAATTAATCAGATTTCTGCTTTAACAGCATAAAGTAATATCTTACAAGAAGAGTTCTGTAATTTGTTTTAAATTATGCCTGCCACAGAAGGGAGATATGTGATGTGTGTTTAAATACTAGTTCGGAACTATAATGGGCCTGCTAGTCATCTTCTGAAAAACAGACAAAATTTTTATTTATTAGTAACATCCATTGTAAGTCATATGATTTCTTTTGAGAGAGGGACTTGAATTTACTGCTGTATTCCTGCCTTTCTCAAACTCTTAAGGATTCTGTCTTTCTAAAAGAATTAATATTTAGAGAGCTGAAACTTTTATCTTTCCTGGGGCAAAGAGCAAGTTGTAATATCACTGGGATCATACAGTCTGGTTACTACTTGGAAGAAATTTGCTTTACTAATGTCTTCTTGTACTAGGTGTACATATATAATGCACTAATATTCTGTCCAGTTTCAATCACTTCGGATCTTTTAGTATCACATTTTAATTATTCTATCCATCAGTGCCTTTCATAAGATACTTGATGAAGGATGAAAGTATCCTGGAGCAAGGGAACAAGTTACATTAAAAACAACAGCAACAAAAAAAATTAACCAGGCTTTATTTTATGGTGAACCTAATTAGAGAGCATACAATTATGGTTTTTATTAATATTTAGGAATCCCAATATATAATGGTAATGGAATATCCAACATAAGTCTTTCAATATTTAAAAGTCTTTCAATAAACCCCTATCCATTTCATTCTAAGGGGCTTGGGTTTTTTTTATAAAAGATATCATAAATCACCAGCCTATCTATTGAAACTATCTGTCTTATGGTCTTATAAGGAAAAACCCAAGAAACTGTAGAAACTACACTGTGAACTGGAGAAAGCAATGGAAGGCTATTTAACAACAGAATGAGCCCTCTGCTCAGAAAGAACACAACAAATGTAGTTTTCTATGGGTAGTACATCTAAGGCAAGTCACCTGCTGTCCCTCCTGTGCAACTCTATCAAGAAGTTGACATGTTATCAAGACGTTCATCCTAGCATAATACATTAAAGAAGCCCCTATTCCTTAGGATCCCTGAATAATGTTACTATTTTAGTTAAGTTCCTAGCTATAAAAATGAGGTGGGGGAAAAATCCTGTTGCCTCCATGTCTGACTGATCCTGGCACTGTGATTTCCTATATTTCTTTCTGTTAGTGGGAACTGTCTCACTTATTTTACATTTTTGGCTTTCACAATTATAGTCCAATTTTACAAGGGAAAATTAGCTTCCCTAAGGTAAGTATTCTCCTGTTACATAAGAGGTGAGATCCAGACACTGTGAATTCCTGGCAGAGTCCTGTACTTTCCTGTGTTTTCTTCATTTGGTGAAAGCTGGTTGAATACTATTTTATATTTTGGACCAGAAATGACATAAAAAAAGTTTTAGAAGAGGAAATGTATTTCCTTCCAATCAGAACTGTATTGTTCCACTAAACCTAAGATCCAGCCACATAGTTATGCACACCCAGAGTTTTATAATAAAATTTATTATTGTTTCAAGGGTAATTTGAATCTAACTATAATTTGGACAAAGTCTTGTGTCTTAAAATGAGTAAAGTTAGCTTAATGTCTCTTTTCTCTAGACTTAAACATTGATTAACAACTCCAGGCTTTACCTTTTTCTATAAATTACTCAAGGATGCTGTATTAACTGATCTTCTGTTTATTGAGCATGTAGAGTGTACACTCATTTCAAAACAATTCTGCCAATTTAAATTTAAATGTCTCAAGCTGCTTGGATAAATATGACTGCAATATGTCTTAGTTAAAATAGTTCTTAATTTCTTGTTCACGTTTGTTATTATTTTATCCATATTCAGTCTTCTGCTCCGGTTACCTCGATAGTTTCATCTTCACAGTTATTTCAATGTACAGTCTTTCTCACACATACAAAGGCAGAGGTAATATTCTATATAGAGAGTGTGATTTTATCTTGAATTAATTAAGTGATACGCATCTTAATCCTTCATTGGTTTTAATTGGGATTATAGTAATTTAGTTTAGTACAATCACAGCTATAATGTATATCTATGTAACTAATGGATATAATTCAGTCACAAAGAATCTCTCTCCATTACAGACAATAATAAATAGATGATTTCATCATCCTTTTTCTACCTTTATATAAAGGAAAAAATCCTATTTTCATTTTTCATGTTTTTTATCCTTTTTCTGACTATTTTCTTTCTTTTTTTTTGTATTTTTTTTGCTATATTTTCTCACTTTCTGCGTCTTTCTTTTCTACTTGCAATGTTTTGTACTTGTCTTTTCCCAAGCTTTGCTTATACTTACTCACCCATATCTACTTCAGTGTAACCTTTTCCTTTCTGTTTTTCATTTACTCCTATCCATACTTCTGCCTTCAGTCCCTTGATTCCCTTCACCTCTGCTCCCAAGTTGTTGTTGAGCTAGCTGGCCATCATTCAAGCTTCAGTGGAACACCTGTTGGGGTGGTACAGGGGCAGAAAGAGCACACTTTGAAACGCAACCTGGCCCAAAACACTGCGGCGTAGAGTCTATAGGTCAATCTGTTCTCTTTGGATATCAGCTCAGATTTGGAAAATGCCAGCTTGGATTCTGAATGATAGGGAGGATCAGTAAAAGCAGACCAGAATCTTTCTATAATCTCTATTGTATTGCTTTAGATTTTTATTGATCAGCTGTATATGCTGTCTGCAGGTTATAAAGCAATGCTGCTTTAAATGCAGAAGTGGAAATACAAGGGCTTTAGTGGAGAGCAAGTCTTTTGAAGTTAGAAATCTTTAGAGTAAGCACCACACCAAGTCAAAGGGAGTTCATTCTGCCATATTAGTGCAACCTTAAAAACCATCCTAAAGCCTAATAAAAATAGGCACGTGATGCTATTTTCAAAACTCCAGAATCTCTTGTTTTCAGTGTTAGTGAGGCTATTGCACAAGAACAAAGATGGTTTCACACATAGAGAAAATGTCCCCAAAAAATTTAAATAAGCCTAAGTGCCCTAAAAATGAAGCTTAGAAAAAAAATATTTGTATTAATATTGCTAGTTATCTAGTTTAGACTTTTCTGGAGCATGAACATAGAAAAAGGTAGACTTATGTCTGGAATTTTGGGCAGAAAACAGCACCTCTGATACTACCTATTGATTAAAGGTTTCTAACATATTTTGTTAATTCTCATATACATCTAGGACAAAAAGGAAAACATCAGTGGCAAATCTAATTAAAGATAACTTTTTAAAAAATAATTTCATCTTTTAAACTGTATTTTCTGCTTTGCTGATGAAATATAACATATGTGAACTTTTACATTAATTGAACTGTTATAACAATTTGGCTTCCTTTACAAAACTTTTCATTAAGCCTCAGTTCCCTTTCTTGTTTCTTTTGATTTCACAGTGGATTGTAGTTTTCTTTCTCCCACCAGCTGCATTAATGAAGAAAGTCCAATTACCAAATCAGAACATCTATTTGCTTACTCTGATATGACAATGGAAGGCACACTAACAAAAATTACAACATTACATTACTATCAGAATGTATATTTGATAACATTTGTGACCTTGTACTTGCTTTTCTTTCTGCGCTTATTTTATCTTTATTCCAATAGCCATCTGTGATCTTTACATAGAATATAAATCATGTAGAGAGTATTTGTGCAGTACAGAACACAACAAGGACACTAAAAATACAGCAGCCATTAGACACTACTTTGGTTCAAACAATAACAATATCAGTAAATTCTGTTTATATGGGTCTTTGGATACATTACAGTTTTTACTGCAAAGTAGATTTTACTGTGTTACCCCAAGTATCTGTGTTGAACCCAGCAGTCAACAAGACATAAGAGAAAATAAGATAACAAAATTATTCATGATGTCATGTTAACATCCACTAATTCTATAAAATTGCTCTATTCTGGTAAATAGAGCTAAATAAGTTTTTCTGTTTCAGAAAATCTTTGACAAAGAAAAGTTGCATAGCTGCAACTAGCATTTGAAACATATGAACTCAGCCACAGGTTTTTGGTCCAAATCCTTCACTACTACTTATCTTTCCCTTCTCCCTTCCATCTTCCCTTCTCATTTGAGGTATTTTCACACAGCTGCCCTAAGAAAGGACAAAGCAGTATAGATCCTATGTTTATATCTTAAAGGAGGCAGGACCTTCTGTAATCATGAAAAGACAAATATATCTAATTCAGTCTATATGCTAAAAGCAAATGCAGTCACTTCTGAAATACATATCTTCTCTCTGAACTGCTTCCCCTTCAAAACCTGTAGTGGACAAAAGAAAGTCTAGAATGAGCAGAAAGGGGAATTCTTACTCCAGAAGCAAAAGGAATCAGCATTTAGGAGTTATGAAGGCTCACTGAAGAAACACTTCTTTCTTCTCCAGGATTGGGAAAGCTGCCCAATGTAACGAGCATTTATATTGCCTGGAAATTGCATTAGAACATTTGGGAGAAGTTTCCTTGAAATATGGATAGCTTCAGGGCCAGCTATTTGGAACTATACATGCATGGTATATTTGAATACTGTGCAAATATTTACCCATGAGTAATATATCAGTAATTTTTGTCGGTTATGCTGAAGTGTTTGCTGTATAGACATTTTGTTACTCCGGAAATCTGGCACTTAAGCAGTGATAAACCAGTTTTGCAAACCAGAATAGAGTGCTTTGACTCAACTTTCTGTTCTAGGGAGAGCAATATTCAAAGTGAAGACCATGTGATGCAGATGGACAAATTTATCTTTATGTCACTTTATATTTCCAAGAATTTAGACAAGAACATATGGATATCTGTTTGTGCAAAGGTGTGAGGGAAGATTAAAGTGGGGTCACAACTACAGTGCTTTGCTTGGACATGAGTCCAGCATTGTGGATCAGCAGGCTGAGGTCCCCTTCACACTCCCTGCCAAACCAGGCAAGCTACAGTAACATATATAAGGTACAGTAACATATATAAGGAAAACAATGTAAAATGATCAAAAGTAATAATTTTTAGTCTTCAGAGGTTAAACATTTTCAAGAGTTCAAAATGTCAACATTTTAATGACTATTATAACATTTTCTGTTATAATAGTCATTAAAAATTATTATGCTATGAAATGTTGTATTTGTTTTTCCTAGAGCATAGAGCTCTTTTTCCTAAAGGCAGATGATCCATCAGAGGCAGTGACTCAAAAAGGTTGCAAAATGTTTCATGATTCAGTGCAGCAAATACTGTCTTTAACATTATTTTCACCTTTTGTCTCTAAATTTGTTCACTATTTATTCCTGGCTTTGTATTTTCAAATGTTGCATCTTAATTTCAGCACTTAGAATGGTAGCAAACTGCTTCTATGGGCCTGGGATAGACATATTATAAAGCAGACTGATAGAAGGGTCTAGAAAAATGGAAATTAAAAAAAGATGTTTTGGGAACATACATAGTTTGTTTTGTGACTGCTGCTTTATTTCCCTGTAGATTATTTTTTACATTGACCAGATAGAAACCTGGACAACTTCACTTCTGCATGAATTCAATGGCAAAGGAGATCTCATCCTCTGTTTCACCAAGATCTATTTATTCTTGCCCCCATTTTTATGCTGACACTAGTATGTGCACAGCTGTATCAAGAATTGTGACTTTAGCAGCCCTTGCCAAAAGAAATATGCAGTTCATGGGTTTGTGTGAATCACAAGAAGCCATGTAAACAAGTTGTCCAAATCTACTCTATTTGTCCTTCATATACTACATGAAGTTCAGCAGTTTGTTAACAGCAAACACAGTTTAACAGTGCCTAATTTCTCTAAGGGTTACTGCTGTTTTAAGCAGTTAAAAATAAGGTTCAGATAATGTTTGATTTTTCCTAAATTTATTAGAAAGAGAAGAGATTATTTTCAAAATGCTTCATCCTACATCATGAGTCAAAAGCATTGACAGTGCCAAATCATGTCATTTCAGCTAAATATACTGCTAAAAGGAAAAATCTAATGTCAAAAACAGCCTTTGTTTTGAAAAAAATATATTCCCTTTGGCTATATTTATAGAATCAACATGATAACTGTAGGCTGTTCTACCTACTTGAAATAAAAAATGTATACTATAATGTGAATGGCAAATGGTTTAGAGTGAACTAATGAACTTAACCATAGCTTCATAAACACCATTATTTGATGATAAAATAGTAGCTAATTTCAAATTTGCATATAAGTTTCAGTCCATTTTAAAAGTGATTTAAAAAAAAAAAGTGAATGGGTTTTTCCTTAAAAATCTGTACTCAAAGAATGAAAGCCTAACTGACATGTAGAAAGCCCCCTATATACACAACAAAATGAATAAGTTTTTCTGAACCATCTTCCCAAACTTTATGCTTTTCAACCTGTTGTGGAAGAGAAAAATCCCTTTACAGGCAGGGCAAGGTCCCACTTCTTTCAGGATGCACCTCACTGCACATTGATGGTATCAAATAATGATGCCCTCTATGACTTGAAAAGAGAGCGTGATGTTACCTAGAAATCATTCATTAAAAGAAAAATATAGCCAGATGATTTGTTATTGTGTGCTAACAATTTTAAGAGAGACATTCCAGCTGATCTGTACCTGATGCAGGGCAGCTTGTCCAGTGATGGGCTTTGCTGATGACCCTTTTTGCCTGCCAGCAGTGCTGTGGGGCCACAAGTCACTGGCACATGTTCTAGTGTTCTAGGATTCAGACTGAATCCTCTGAACATCCAAACTATCTTCCTGCAAAATACTGTTCAAGTATCCTAGTAAAATAGACTTCTCTTTTCCCAAGAGGGTCTGAAAACAATGTGCCAAGTGAGGTGCAGAGTACTGGGGGATTCTCTGGCACTGGGATCAGCACCCCTTGTGTGCCAGGTATGAATGTTAAGCATATGAATGACATTTTGGTAAGGAGACTGTTGTGGCTGAGATTTGGTGATGTTTGCTGTTCAAATAAAATAAAGATTTCATTAGAAAACTGGAGGAGTCCTGACTTCTGAGCAATCGAGTAATGCTCGAGGTACAGGAGGAGAACAATTATCAAATACCAGACTTTTTAAAGAATACCATGAATTTTTACACTCTGCATAACACCTATAAAGCTACACAATATAGAATATTTTATTTATTGAAATCCAGAAAAAAGCAGAGAAGTCTGAAATATTATAAAATATTTCAAAAGAGGAACTACATTTTTTATTCATATGGAATGACATTATCTTAGCAGATTTTGTAAAATTTTTGCTAAAAAAGGATATATTTAAATATTTATTTAACCAATTAATCAGAGAAGGAAAAGAACATCTCCCTTAGCAATGAAGATTGGTGAATGGGTAATTACCAGAAAATATTAACTTTTAACAGATAAATTTTTTTTACCATACATATCTAATATTTGGCATTCATCCATGCATCCATAGAAATTTCTGGTTGCCTGCAATTTTTAGAAAGAGAATTAATCAAGGCAATTGCTCATTTTCCAAACATTAATTTACAGGAAAGATTTATATATACACTTTACAGTTCTGACAAGGAATGTAAGTGCAAAGGCTTCTGTTTTCTCCCTGTTTACTGCACAACTTTAAATCCATCATATCTATAGTCCAGGTAAAGGAGCTTTGCCTGTCAAACTACTTGATTTTGAAAGTGATTGGTTATCCATTATTGCTTTTCTTGGAAAAGTTCAAAGGGTTTAAACTTGATCTCTGTGCAGACTTTGGAGGTGTGGTAGAGTTTTCCATTACAAATATTTTGGAAATTAAGACTTGATTTTTCTAAAATACATTTCGTACCCAAGTACAAATACATTTAAAAACAATTTTTGTGTAGCAACATTCATTCAGTGAGCACAGTGGTGTTTTCTGGCTCTGCAACCTATTAACTTAAATTATTGAAAAGGGACTTCTTTTCCCAAATTTGATTTTTGCTTCCCAGGAGGTCCTACTCAATCTGTATGCATTTTACAGCCAAGCTGATATTATGGAAAGGATTTAACTAGTTTGTGGTGGCCTTTCCTGTAGCACTGGAGATATGTGTCTTTCTGACCTTTGCTCTGAGCAATTGCAATGTGGCTCTTTGCGATTCCATTCTTCCAGCCTTTTGGACCTCTCCACTTCATGGAAATCCTCACAGAGGGACATGTAAGGGCAGACAGGGATGCTAAATGGAAAAAAGGCCTGCTTGACTGTTCTCAAGCAATCCATGATCAGTCAAGTGGACATGATATGGTACTAAATCTAGAAGCTCATTTTTTTGAAGTGACTTCACCTCAGTGCCTAATGTGTCTCCACACTCTCTGTGCACAAAGAGTGTTTCATGAGAGGATCCAAGGAGTCCTTCTCCTTAGAGAGGTTACTGACCATCTGCTTTAGTTGTTTTAAATGAAA
Organism: Urocynchramus pylzowi; assembly: GCA_013397555.1. Taxonomy (NCBI): domain Eukaryota; kingdom Metazoa; phylum Chordata; class Aves; order Passeriformes; family Fringillidae; genus Urocynchramus; species Urocynchramus pylzowi. The sequence continues at coordinate 3,369,442 of VZRH01003699.1, forward strand.
AATATTTTAAAATACTTGAACTTACCTATCCTTGTTCCACTAGTAAGTTACCTCATACAGTCCTATGTCTTTATTCCCAATGCAAGAATTCAGTTTTATTTAAAGGCAGTCCTTCTGCCTATGCTTTGATACCAATGTCAGATGGCAAAAGTTATGAGATAGAGGTGGAAAATGGCTCCTTGCAAGATTTATTTCAATCACTTCTTTAAGATACCCAGATTCAAAGATCACTGGCAGGCAGGGCAAAGACCAAGACATACTCCACAGTTGTTGTGAACTGTTAAGACTCCTAAAGCCACTGGAATGCACATCCTGCATGTGGTGATTTGGACTGTTACAAGACTTCCCACATTCACAAATACGTGCAATTTAGACAACAAATAAGTGAGCGAACATACAAAAAATGTAAAATAAACTCACTATAAATATTATTTGTAAGAGGAGAGCAGTCTGTCTTTCACTGTAGAAGCTGTAAAGGCCAGAAAGAAACAAGCAGCATGAAAAATAAGGATTTCTTTTTGCCTTGGTAGTTAAATTTAATAAGAAAGGTAATGATAACAAATCCACCCATATTTTATGCATTTAAATTTGATTTAAAATTAGGTGTCAAAAAAAAAAAAAAGAAAAGCAACTAACCTTCCCTATTTTGCCAGTTGCTCTTTAGCAGATGAATTTATTAACAAAGTACCACAAGATAGGAAAATTTATGTCTTATGGTTACCTTTCTATACAAAGGAATTACTAAATTGTTCAAAGCTGTTTTGATTGCACTCTTACTATTAATTCTTAAAAGTCTTCTTGGGACATTTTTGAGTTTTAGACCAATTAAAGTACATTACTTAGGGGAAAAAATACCGCAAAATTCCAAGGTTTGAAATGAGTTTTTATAATTCAAAAGCTTTCTTCCAAGTTTAGTCTTAAGGGATATTTAAGTTATTTTCCCACTTTACAACATGCCTTCACAGGTTTGGGCTTTACTAGAAACTGTAAATAATCCCACAGATGTGCTTAGGTATAGCCACATCAAAACTAAATAAGGGTGAAAGCCCGAACTTAACTGCTGAAAATATAGTGGTCTAAACAAACAAACAAAAAACCCCAAACCAACAAACCAACCAAATAAACAAAACCAGCAATCTCCACCCCCAATTAAATTAATACTACCCAAAGAAAAGGAAAAAGTCTTCCACATGAAAAGCTTTGATAACATAATATATGGCCTTTGCTTAAATATTCTGACATCTCAGCCACTTTCTTAGACAGAATTTGACTTAACCTCTGTACTGGTCTGGGCCAGAGTTGGTCTGGGCCATTGTTAGAAAGACTTTAAAGGAAATCTTGAGGAAAAGTGCAAAGCAGGTTCTCTTGCAGATGAAACAACAAGTAACACAGAAACTTCTTAGAGTGGAAGGATGAAGAGATATTACTCAAATTCACAGATGTTACAGATTTGGAGGTAACCACTATTTAGGTGTCCTTACAATGCCTATCCATATTTTTTTAATCCATATTTTCATTTCTCCAGTCCAGATGGCTGCAGTCTTTCATGTCACCCATCAAACTATCTTTATTTCTTAGTTCCAGTAATTGCTCATCTACGCAAAGTACTTCTTTATTCTGAATAATTCTGAATAATTTCAGGTTTTGCTGAGTAAAATACTCTTATTATCATAATGGAATCCACCCTTTTCTGATGCCATATTAATAAGGTGGTAAGCACCTCAGAAATTTTTCCACAAAATATGAGACTGGCCTTATTCATCCAGTGCTTTACTGAGCACAGCTTTCCAGGCCGTGGCCCTTTTGCATCCATACTCCATGTTAGTTTTTTACTAATTCATCCCAGTGCATCTGGAGGAACCACTGTCCATCCCTCATGTTTTTTCCAGAGCTGGAGTCCTCAGAGTTGATACAACCCTGCTTCACATAGTCTGCATTCCATTCCCAAAATCATATCCTTGTCCAAAGCTTGAAAACTTGCACCCTTGTCACCCAAAGGTGACAGGCTCCCTCAGCCTTCACACTGTCTGCTCTGCTACATTACAAATAAGGCCATTGTTAGTGTAAATGTAGCAGCTCTTTGGCACCCATCTGCAGAGATTAATGGATTCATACAAAAATAGGAAAGCATGCAAAGTTTCTAGCCAGATATGTGACACTCTTGGACCAGACTTTTACCCTTTTTCATTTTCCATGAAAATTGAGGAAAAAACACAGTGACTGTTGAATGTCTTAAGACATGAACTGTACACATACACATACATATGAAAGACCAGCTTTGCCTTGCAAAGTGATCAGTCTCTTGCAGGATAAAGCTTGCTTTCAAAATTCCAGCCAGAGAGTTAAGGAAACTCAGTGTAAATGTAAAAACCTACCAGCTATTTTTGGATATATACACATAGCACATTTATGTGTGCTGGTACTGGCAGATACAAAGCACACAGCAGTGTAACAGCTAGGTGATCTAAACTTTGAATTATGGTAAGCAATGGGCCAATTTATTTTTTTTTTTTTTTTTTTTTTTTTTTTTTTTAATACAAGACACTGGTCAGGGAAAGAAAATTGGTTGCAGATCCCAAGAAAAAAACTTACAAGCATCTGGGCATTTATGCTGAACTTATCTGTAAATGGAACAGGAATTAAGAAACTCATAAAAAGAGTGAACACACTTTCATCCTGGCTTACCAAACTCCAGCTCCAAACAGTACATTACCCTTGTTCACTATAGGAGAAGTCAAGACACTTGTTTGTGGCATAAACATAATATTTATGACTTGCTGCAGACAGCTATGTAGGGGCATGTTTAATATTCTGACTGTTCAGTAACTTTCAACTTGCAAACTCATGGTGAGTTTAGCCTGCTTTAGGAATGAAAAGGCAAAGCAATCTTCTGATCATTCTCAGTTAGAGCATTAGAATTTGTCTTCTAACAACACAGCATTTTTCCCCTCATGCTTCAGTGTAGTCCTCAGTCTAAACATTAGAAAATAGCTAGTAACAATGCTGCTAGCAGTCTGCTATGCATATATTAGATTCTTTTATTCTCTGTATTAAAACTGACACTGGCATGGGAAAGTAGGTGAATCTAAACAAAATATATCTTTACTCGAAAATAGCTCTACTACTATGAATATTTGTAAGCAATCTAGTTTTTAACAGTAAAAGTTCTCTAACACATAGTTGTAGAACTATACTCAGTAAAAGTATCTAAAAGTTTGTTTTATCCTTATCATTATCTATACTTAATATTTTCTCAGCATCAAAATGGAAAAATATATTTAGGTGTCAAGTTTATCTGACTGAGCATCATAGCTAACACCCATAACACCCACCTCTAAATATCAGCTTAGTTTGTCCCACTGATAAAGACTGATCTTTCTTCAGCACTACGTTAATTGCTTTATTTACTTGATGTCTTTAATCCCACTGCTGTCTTAGTACCAAAATTTAAAAAGGAAGGCAGCTCATACTTGCATAATAGAAAACTATTCCAGTTTCTGTCAGATCATTTTGTGATGCCCAGATTCTTGATCCTGAGCTCAGCATTATTGTCAATAGCTTATCTTTGCTATCTTTCTTGACCTGTGAGTAAAAAATTTTTCATTAATATCTAATACAAACCTACTATCTTTCAGTCTGAATGCATTCCCCTTTGTCCTGTCACTACATGCTCCTGTAAACAGTCTCTCTCCACAGTCAGCTGTGATCATAGAACCAATTCAATATAGTAATATATTGACTGCTCAGTAAGTCTTGAGCAGAAATTGTTCCTCATTCACCTTCACACCTGTGTATGCTATACAGCATTTTACAGTTAATGGCACAACAATTAAAATAATGGTGGTGCAGATGTACTACTTTAATTGCATCCTACCTTGCTATTACTGCACAAATTAAAATCATTCTGATTTTCCAACACATCTTTTTTCCTACCTGTTACATCCTTATCCTGACAATAAACTGCCTTGCCCCATAGCTCCAAAGTTGCAAGGCAGCAACACTGAGTCAATATATTGGAAATTGATCTGCAATCCCATTTTTGTCAGTGGTAAAGTTTAAACACTGTCTTCTTCCATCAACATTTTTACTTCAGAGCTAAGCCAAATGTTTGTTTGGCTTTTATATTTATATATATATATAGATATATGTATGTATATATGTATATGTATATATATGTGTATATATGTGTGTGTGTGTGTATATATATATATAAACACACATATATATTTCAGTCTCTCTGTCATGAGTCATCATAAAAAACAACCTGTAACTTTATTGGACATTACTGATAGTTGTATTGCTGTGCTTATGCACTTCTTTTCTCAGGATGCCTTTTGTCATCTTAGAAATATGTTAGTGTGTATCAGTGGGTAGAGCTGAGCTGTCTGATATAAATTTGGAAATCATTAATTATTAGCAAATTATTACTGTTCAAAAAAAAAAAAAGAAATTAAATGTTCAATTGTTAAAGCTGATTGCTTTTTTACTGCTAGACTTAAAAGGAAATTAACCTCTGGAGATTACTGTCAGACAGGACAGCCTTTAATTTGTACTTCCTATTTCTTAAAATCATATTAATTCTTAAAGGTGGTAAGAAAAATTGAAATAGATCTTTAAAAAAACCCTTACTTTTACATACGAATATCTATATTGAAAACCAGATTTATGGTGATGTTTTTCAGGTTTCTATTTTAACTCCATTTTGAATCATATTTTCAAAAGAGCCATGTTTTTCTTAGTAGTCATAACTTGTATAAGGAAAATTATCTTTTAATTACAATGAACATTAAAGAAAATTAACACCTACGTTTGAACTACACAGAAAAATCACAATAAACAATAAAGGTTAAGAAAGCAACCAGGAAGTTAGAAAGAAAAGGAATATTGGTTGAGGCCCTGGAAATGTTATATAACCTGAAAATGGAAATGAAAATTTCATAACAAACTGTCGTTGCAATTTTCTTGATTACATCTTAAGAATAGTAGCAATCACCACCATTTAAATTAGTATTTAAACAGCAATAATGGGAGACAGGCTGCCTACTGGTCTTATTGGATTAAGACAGATTCTGATCCACTTGACAAATAATACAGTTCCTCAGCTCTTATATATAAAATATCTGTTGTTTGATTTAGAATCAGGGTACTTTCTGTAGAAGCTGATCTGTGTGAAAAATGAATTCAAGTAGCTTGGGAGAAGCTGAAATGAAATAAAAACGTTTAAAGAGAGTTTGGGGAAGTGCTGTGCTTAAGTTGAGCAGCATGGCCCTTGATAAGCTATTCATTGTAACTTTAATTTTATGCTTTAATGAACATATAAAGTAATAACTTTTTAAAAGCCATGTATGCTCTACTATCTCATATTTCCCATGGAGCAAAATTCAACTCTATTTTCCAGGAGATAAATAAAGAAATAAATAAATAAACAAAAGGATAGCAGATATTTATTCCTTTGGCAGAAAAAAAGTAAAGCTGAAACCTCCCAACCCCTACATCTAAACATTCACATTGTATTTTCCATAGCTTTTGGATATGTAATTAGGGTAAATTTTACTCCATAGCATAATTCATACTAAAACTTTTATCAAGACTGCTACATATCTCAGTGTACTATTTAACTGCCAAATCATCGTCCTGCATACTAAACTGCATCTTGAGAAAAGAGTCATTTAACTGTCACTGAAAATATAATACATTGGAACAAGCAGCCAAAGTTGAGCAGATAAAACTGAAATTAGCTGAAATATGCTGTCAAATGAGCAATAGATGGAGGAATTACAGGCAGACAAGTAAGCAAATCACTGGCTTCAACTGCAGGAGTAGCAAATGCTAATTACACCAAGCACATGCTTTTTCTAGATGTAGAATTACATAGATGTATGTATATATACAGTCAAACATAAATGCTTCTTTAATAATGACTTGATACACATGTTCTTAAATTATATATTAATAAACAGTATAAATAGTGTGGTTAGATTATATTTTAAATAATAATATATTGCCATTATCTAATTTTTAAACTGTACACAGGTCTTAGAGCAAATTCTTCTATCCTTATATATCACATATTGTCTTCAATTTCTTGAAGATGAAGCCGTCATTTTGAGTTTTATAATGTTATCAGTGGGACCTCACACTGATAGGTTGCAAACAAGAAATTGATATTCATCTAAATGTAGAATATCTGGTTGGTTCTGGTTTTCAACATCTAGGTTTGTAGACTTTGTGTAAAAGTAACTCCACAAAGATTCCTGAGAAATACGTTTTCACAAAAGTCTTAAAATATCCCATTGTCCTTTTCCCCTCTTGAGGCATGGAGATTTAAGATTTGCCCACCACATACTTCATGTTTCTTCATGAAATTATTTGAGGATATAGATGGGTAGCCTACTAGAGCCAACTTTTCTGGCTGAATATTGCACAGATGACTCTTAAACGCAGTGAGTATCACCATAATAAGCATTTCACGCATCTAAATCTGTCTTCTTTTTGAAGATTCAGTGAACTAAGGTTCCAATTACTCTATGATAACAAAACCACAATGTGGGTTGAAAATCATTGTGAGTGAGAAGAAGTAGGAAAAGAGTTTTCTTCCTTTTTAGTAGGTATTTTTAAGTAGGTATTTTTTAGTACATAAGTGTCAGTTTTAAAAAAAAAAAAAAAAAAGTCCTCTTACTTTTTTTATTAAAAGTCCTAGTAAATATCCGGAGCTACCAATGATATTGAAAAAAAAGTAAAAAATAAACCACACACACACAAAAAAACCCCAACAAAAAACCCCAAAAACCAACCCCAAAGGCCAACAAAAAGTACCACTATCACTACCACCAACAAAAAAATCCTAGAAGACTTTGTTACCATCAGGCTGCTCTTCCTACCAGTGAAGGCAGCTGTGTTTTGTAGCTGCAGATCTGTGCAGGAGATCCCCTTGCAGTGGACAGTCAGTTCTTCCCTTCACAGAAGCAGCCAGCTTGCCCCTGGGTGTGCCCCATCCAGCCTGGATGCGGGCTCCCTGCTCCCTGCAGGGCACTGTGCTCTCCCCCTGCCATGCTGCTGCCCCTCCCAGCTGGCAGCTGACACTGGCACAAACTGCTGTCTCCTCACAGTGGCTCAGCAGGCATCAATGCATCAAGTGCCTTTAATTCACCATCTCAGTAAATTTCATTAAAATGTCAGAGAATACCTTCTTTCCCCATATTTCCATACCCCTTGAACGCCCCACCTTGATGTCCGAGCAGAGGAGTGCTGAGAGACTGAAAGAAAAATGTAATCCTTAAATTAAAGCAAAGTGTTTTCCTACTATGCATGTAGAAGTAATAATGTGTAGCTGGTAATTTTAAACAAATATTAAGACTGACCAGGCTATTGACTGGGAACTTATGAAGCTCAAAACAGTTTTACCGGGGGAATAAACACAATTTCATATGGTTTGCCTCTGCTGGTTTCATTTAGAATCCACTATAGCAAATTAAAATATTTCCCCTATAAAATTATTTCCTAACCTTCATATGTAATCTATTTGTTAAAGTATGAAATTAGATTATTCCTGCTTTTTTAGATGTGCATCTGTCTAGCTAGCATGACAGAAACAGTCCTTCACAGTATTTAACTCAGCATTTGACCTTCCAAAGAAGCTGTGCACAGATGTTCTATCTAATGGGTAGGATAACCCAATGCTTTTGTTTTAAATTTGTTACGTAATTTTAGCATGTTTCTATTTTTTAAAAGAAAATCTTATGTGGTTATTTGTGGGAACAGCCAAAGAAAAGTAAAGGCTGATTAATTTAGTGATTATTAAAAATAATCACTAAATATCAATCTAAAATAAATACTTCATGTTTCAGAAAGAAGATGTTCAATGAGGTGATTTTGTAGCTGGTTTGTTTGAGTTTTTTTTCAGATGGTGTTCATAGAAAGAACCAGTAGAGGTTTCAGGGAAGCAAAAGAAACTAGACTTACTGCCGCTGTCAAAAAGGTCAGAAAATATCTTTTGGAAACAGGAATGGAATCAAAGCCCCAACTCTGGATTAACACTGAGACTCAAATTATCTCATGGTTTGATTTTCAGGGATTCAACATTTTAATTGATGGCTGTGTCTGCATGTATTTCTATTAATGCCTTGTTGAGATTGGGAGATTGCACTGTTTTCTTCCTGAGCTAACACTGTTGTATCTGTAGAAAACACAGACTGTCTGAGCAGCTCAGACTGTTTGAAAGCCTGCTTTCTCCAGCAAGTTTTCACAGAATGCATGAATTCTTTGAAGCAGACAAAAGGAGAAAGGATGTTATGATCTTAATGCAGAAAAGCAGACAAGCAGACTACAGGGCTGCTTCCAGTGGGGAAATCTGATACAAATTACTGTATTTGTTGTTTTGACTTCTTTCCAAGGAAAATTAAACAAAATATATTATCTTTACTGTTCTAAAGGACACTATTTAACATTACATCTTACCTAAATCTACCTACCCTAACAAACCAAGGAACACCTTGCTCCCTGAATTGTGTGCTCCCTGAATTGTCATGAGATACAAGGAAAGCAGGAAGGGTGACTTCAGGAATATACCACCACTAGGGCCCTCAGTGGGGATGCTGTGAGGCAGCTACTCCCCTTTTACATCAATATAGTAAAGGCATAGATTGTGATTTCACTGATACCCTCAAGCTCAACCATTTATTTTAGCATTATCCATCCCTTTAAAGTTTCTATACATTTTGGCCTTCCCCTGCCTGCTCTTTACCAAAATTTTATTCATTCTGGCAAGTTGTGCCAGAATATTTTGCCTTGAAAATCTGTGGACTTTCTCAGTCAACTGTTTCTCCCTCTGGAGTTGAAGAGATCATCATTTTTGGTTGCAATATGAAGATTATTCACTATGAAAATGCCACTCAGACAAACTTACAGGTACAAAATGGTATTTAATTAGCCCGCATTTTACATACAGATTTCATTATCTCACGAGCCAAAAGGCCTCAGTTATGGACAATTATTTTAATGTAGTAACAATGGATTCATACAGGGGCTATTAAGGAAACAGTATTGAAGAAATGTCAGCTATTATGAAGTGAACAAAAATATTACAGTCACTCTGAGCTGCTGTTCAGCAGCTAAAGTTATTATATTTGTCAACATTTATAATGCTACATTAGTGCTATACTAACTCTGTCTTGCCCACTGGAATTATGTCTGTACAGCACATGAGCTAATCAAGGCAGGCTGCTGCTCTCCTTATCCACAGCATAACTCATTGAAATGAATGGACGTTTTACAGACAGCTTGAATGTGGCAACAACTTTATGAGATGTCTTTTTCAAGGTCACACAAGAAATGCATCTTTGTGCTAAAAACAGAATCCAGATGTCTGCTGAAAATAATCAGCAGAAACGTTTCTGTAGACACTGCTCCTATCAGCATAACGCTAGTAGGGGTTTAGTATCCTTCACTCATATTTTCAGTCCAATCTTTCCCTTCCCCTCCACGACCCCATGACTTCATTATGGCACCAGCAAGTGGTTTGCACTTCCAAAACCTGTCAAAGTCTGTCCCTCGTGTGCCATCAGATACAGGAGGTGCTGAACAGCATCATACATGACTCAACTTGGCCAGCTCTGGGAGCAGGGCTGGCATTCACCACAGAGCTCTCATGAAACAGAGCATGTTCTCTGTTTGCAGAGTGTGTTCACTGTCTCTGTATCAATGTCAGAGCTCAAACCACACTAATCTGAAAATAAACAGAGTGAATGGATATTAAACATAAGTAGCAGTCACGGGAAATCACTAAAGGGTATTTGTAACAAAATGCAAGGGATTTACCATTCCCATTAGAGTTATTATCAGTTCTGTGGCTAAAACTCCAGGCACTAATGCTCCTAAAACTAAACTGCTTTCCCATTTTAGTACCATCCTAACAAAATCCAAATGAAGGGATTTAAATGGAAGCCATCCACAGTGCCAATGACATGCTGCTGTTGGTTATCCCAGGATGTGCAGTATCAATCACTGGGCAGCAGTGCTGAGAGCATGGACAAAATCCAAACCCCTTTTTTCAGTGCTTAACCACAGTCAAATTCCCTTGTACAACACATAACTGGTTCTGTGGAAGCCCTGTGCTACCAGAAGATAAAAACACTCAACCATTCACATTAGATCCTATAGGCCCTGGGGCATTTTATATGCAAATACACGTGGGTTTACATGTGTTTTAAGCCAAATCAATGAATTTCACCTCAGAATGAGCTGGGATGATAGAAAAATCCCTTTATTTTGACAAGGACTTGCAATTTAGCACTTCCTAAGCAAGCTAATTGAAATGCACTTATGCTACTGAAAAGCAGTGATAAATTTATGAAATGCACACAATTACTTTTAGCTGTCAAAATACTTAAGATAATAAGCTGAAGATAGATAATGAACCAGCTAGTATGATTGAAGATACATGATTTAATTTAAGATGGGTCCAGAGGAATGACTACTTAAAATACAAAACCAGATGAGGCTGCAGAAATAAAGATATAACAATTAAAATGTATCTTTGAGCAAAGTCTGAAAGCATATACCTAATTCCAGCTATATAACTATCCTTGCAATTTCATCATACTACTAGCATGCAAAAGTTTTTAGCAAGATCTTTAGAAAGGTTTAGCAAGTTTTCACAAGGTGCTGGAAGAATTACTTAGATAAAACTCACCGAATGGTTTAACAAAGTTTCAGTCACAGCTCTGTGAACACATGTTTGCTATTTTAATGAATACATTGTACTGAAAGTAAGAAGAGAAAAAGAAAGGCAGGAGAAACAAGCAAAGAAAAGTTTAATATGCATTGAATTTTCTCCCTGATATAAGAGCCATATAAAATCATAGAGGATAGTCCAAAATAGTTTATTTGTCATAACAAAAAGTACAAGTTTTTTTCTTACAAAACGTATTTACTTCTATCTCTGTGATACTTTATAACAGCAAATCGTTATGATCAAAGGAAGTGTACTGAAGTGTGACAAGTAATTTCAGTTGCCTAGATTAGCAAAAACTCACCAGTGTTACACAAAGAAGCTCTATCTGTTATATACCTGTGTTACATAACTGGGGGAAAAAGTATGAATGGTACTTCGCTCATACCTCTGTACAAAGGGAAAGGAAAAGGAGGAAAATAGAATTCTCTTCATTGCACCACCTGCTGTATTTCTTTACTGTGTGACAACAGAAAATTAAATGGGAAAATAGTATGTGATAAGGTTTTCCACTGAAATGTCTGATGTGCTAGGAAGTATCAAAGAAATAGTTGAAACAGAGAGAAGGAAGCTTTTGGGGAGCTTTGGAAAAACCTGAAACAAATATTTGAAGGTGTTTATAAAATTAGCTGGAGATAGTACTTCCTCTCCCTACTCATAATTTGCATAACATGCACAATTTTACTATAGCCTATGTAAATTAAAGAAACCAGTGTTGTGAATTTTCATATTTCTGTATTTATTTCTTCATTCTGTGTTATTTGAAATTCATGCCCATATAAAGTGTATTTGGGTGTTTTTTTTTCCTGAGTGGCATGAAGTCCCTACAGACAACCATAACCATCAAGATGATTATACATTCACTATATATATAAATGCCAAACACATTGGTCAGTGTTTGAGAACAAAGACCGATGAGATGGAAATCAGAATTTTTGATTATTTGTTTCACATTTGTTTTGTGGAAGTGTATGAGTCAACTGATCTGAAAAATTCTAAGGACAAGGCTTCAGAAAATATTTTTTCAGTAGAGATGATTGATTATAATGAATAATATATAAAAGGAGAAGGAAAAAACTATTAGGAGCTGATAAGAGGGGGGAAATCCACTACTTGTTATTCAAAATTGTTTTCCATACTAACAGCAGCAATTACTCTCTAAACTCAAAAGACTACTTATTCCCTATTGTCCTACTTTGTAATTCAGTTTTTGGAGTATTAACATGAGCATGTTTCTATTCTTCAGGGCTAGTACTATTTGCTTTAGATCTGCCTTATCATATAGAAAATGTTTTATTTCTGGCTCTTGGTAAGAAAATTTGCCCCAAGCTGCAGTGGAGCTCATTTAACTTTTCCTGAATATCAGCTGAAATGTAAATTTTCAATATTTTCAGGAATATGTTTTTTACTGTTCTATTTTTAATTTCAGAGATATTCACTACTAAACTTATTATAAACATGGCCCTGAAATCCAGAAGTATCTAGAACATAGCTTAGCACAGCCAAAATTCTTGCAATTCTTAACATTTACCTATTTGTCCATGCACTAAAAATGCCAGAGTCTCCATGTGACTTATTTTGTAACTCAACGTGATGAAGTGCATGAGGATAAAAATTACTCAAGGAAAGAAGCAGAGACACTGTTAGCATTCTTTATTTACACATTTCCTCCAAAGAAGTGAAGTGTCAAGAGAAGAAAGATGAAGAGAAAATTAACTTCTGCTTTTCCTTCAATTTTTTGTTAACAGTCAGCATGTTTAAAGTAAGTGATGGATACTCCTTTCAAGACCTCCAGGGCTACTTTGCTGTCCAGTGATTATATGAAAGAAACTACAAGTCTATATCAGATCCAACTTCCAATTTCCATTGATAGACACTTCTAAGTCTTGGGAACATTAAGGGAAACCCATAAATTCTAGTATTGAAAATACAAGTGAAAGATCATGCAAGTTATCTGTAGCATAATATTCTTTTGGTTGATTTTGTTTGATCTATTTAATTGTATTAACATCAATGGAATTATCTCCAATATTCACAGTTAAATTTCTTAGAAAGCAATGAATTTATTAATACCACTACAGTGATTTGTTGCCATCTGAAAATACACTAACTTGCTAAAAAGGGAAATGTTACAATTTTTAAAGTTTAAATGTTTAGCACATTGGGTACATTTAATAATGCATTGTCCAAGATAATAATCTGCAGAATGCATTCGATGTTTCTCTTTCAAAATTTAAAAATACTTAAAATATTCAGCAAATCATAGTGATTATTAATCCAAAATTACTAAAATCATGCACAGGGCCATATATCTGGAGCATGTACCAGATGGTGGAGCAGTCATTCAGAAAGAGTTAGGAGGTCACCCTGAGCAATCATCTCTACACGACCTTTGTATGCAGTGTTCCAGTAAAAAGGCCTGCTTGATGCATTTCTTAGTTAAACAAAATGGGGAACTCCATTTGAAATAGGAAAGCTATCCTGCCTCTACTGGTAGTGTCGTGAGCATTGCTTGCTATGAAAATACTCCAGGTTTGAAGATCACATTTCACAAAAGATATCTGTACACTGTGAAAACCTCAAAGGTACCACACGAAGCAATTAAAGGAAGAAAAAATAAGCACTCATCCATTTCAAGCAATTTGGCTTATCAAATTAGAGTTGGAATAATATAAAACTTTGAAAGCCTCTGTAACTTATGGCATGGGTATTGATAAAGCTACCCAATAAGGCAACTATTTCCAAATTTAAAAAGAAAATGTAAAATGCAATACGTGGTTGTTATACTCAGTCTAATGCAGTCTAGAAATAACATATTGGCAAAAGCAGTTAAAAAACTTGAACTGATGTGGTATACACACCTTCTTACCATGATGCCTCACAACACATAGTGGCATACTCTACAGGATGCTTTGCAAATATACCATTTCCCAGATTTGGGAAAAAAAAGATGACCAATACTACTGTTATTACTGAATGGGGTAGAATTATATGTTCTGTAAATTCTAGGTCCCACCCAGAGAAAGCCCATCCACAATTTTATTTTGAATAGATAGGTAAAAGGGGGAATTGTTTACATTTCTCTAGTATGGAGAAAGTACCCCACTGGCTTCTCTTGAATGTAGTGTGCTTGGACACTATCTTTCCTAAAGATTGAAATAATTTTTGTTTTTGTTTTTACATATGAAACAAAGGCGGTTGAATGTTTTCTTTCTTATTTTCTGTTCTTCCCTCTTTCCTCAATTTCTTTTTTTGTATAGACAGGGAATACTATATTGAGCAGAACAAGCTTTGATGAAAAATTTAAAACCACTTAAATCTTTCTTAGATACTTTTCTTATAGCAATATCAACATATTTCATGAAATGTTCAGAAGATATTTTCCTTCCTTACACTAGTAAGGAGTCTACAGGTTTGTTTTTTTTTTTTTTTTTTTTTTTTTACTTTGAAGCTTTTTATGGGGATTGACAAAATAAA
>VZRH01003699.1:3383709-3395137 GCA_013397555.1 Urocynchramus pylzowi
TACCTTTTATGCATAAAGTTGGTTAAGTTTTTTTGTTTTTTTTTTTTTTTTTTTTTTCACTGTGAAGCTTATGATGAGGATTGACAAAATAAGACCACTTGAGTTTGTTTCACAAATTAATTTCCTAAGACTTCTATGAGCTAAGATTACTGGCAGGACTTAGATTTTATTCTTTTCCTTTTGTAGCCCCAGAGTTTAACATCCTGAACATTGAGATGGTTTTGTCTACCTACAGCCTAAAGGGGGACTTAATGCACTCTGATTAATGAACTCTTCACAGTTCAGAAGATGAGAAAAACTGACCTCATTTGTCCTTAAATACTTGGAAAATAATCACAGTTTCTCCTTTATATGTGTAAACATTAATGGGCAAGATTCAAAAGAGCAAAACCATGACAGGTCCAATCTTGTGGTTCCTAAGAGGTCAATGAATTTCAAAGACTCTAAACATCAGTTTAAATATGCACAGTATTCCCTAGAAAAGAGGATTGCAATAGCCATGTGCTCTTCAACCACATTTCCCCTTTTCCTTTGTCTTTTCTTGATGTGTTACTATGCCAGGAAAGAAGGGTAGAAGAACAAGTAAGCCTTCTTACTTATTCCTGCAGATTCCTTTTAATGAATTAAATTAACCTTTGGAAATTGAAATTTGCTGAAAGCTGTGGCTTTTGACATCTAAAGAGCACAAGAACATTTGAAAGTCTAGTTCTCGTTGCTCACAAATGGACAGAAGAACAGAATTTCTTGTCCCAAAACAACCTGGGTGCTTATGGAAAGACTTGGAATGAATTCTTTATTTTTTAATTTCCAGTTCATTAATTCATTAGAGTTATACAACACTTAAAGCTTATCGTACCAGAAATACCTTAGGCAATTAATCCATAATTTTATAGCACATGTAAAGAATCCCAAAACAGATTTAAAATTTCTGCCTATTTCTCAGTTGAAAGAAATTAGATCAGATCTTTTCAGTTAGTCACAAGACTCAAGTCTGAACTGTTGCCATCCTGATCCCACTAATTATCTAACCATTAAGGTGGAATTTTAATTGTTCTGTCTGACATTCAGTTGCAAAGATATAAATGATATTTTTAATATGTAAATATACTGCCATGTTTGCTTTTTTTAACGTCAGTTTAGTTAACTGCCTTCTAGTTTCAGCAAAAAATCCCTTTAGCATTTGCAAAGATGAATTTTAGTCTTACTTGTATCCTTTCTTATACATGTACACACATATACATTCATATAAATAGTAATAAATGCATTTGAACATAAAAGAAATATTTTAAGAACTATAATAATATAATTTTAATAATTTTAACTAAAAAAAAAAAAATCAAGTTTCTTTGTCTTTCTAACAACTCCAAAAAAGGATTTTGAAGTTACCCAGGATGTTTCAGACTTCATCAGTAGGAACTCAGATGTTAGGGATTTTTGAAGATGTTTTTCTTTTTATGAACCATTTTCCATTTAAAAAGTTATCACAGATAAAACAGATTTCACCTTCTATTTTTAAGGTAGTTAATTATTAATATTGACAGAAGGAATATTAAATATTTCTTACAGTCATTTAAGAAGAAATTATTTACAAGTTTAATTTATTTCATCACTTAAAGGTTGAACCTGATAAGCTAAAATACATTTCCTGCAAGCTGCAATGTCATTATGTGTGGAAAACTGAGACCTTTATTTAACTGCATAGTCCATATCTGTCCCATCATTTATTATTGTCTGTTAATACAAAAATTATTGCAGTATCAAGCCTTATAGTTCTTTACTTGAAGCACAATTACTTTTAGCAAAAAGCATCTGCCCTCTTCTCTGCTGATTCTCTCATATGCTCAAAAAAGGCAGGGGCTGAAGCTCAGAGCCCCTCTACTTCCTGCAGGTGCTGGGAGGGCCATCCAGAGCTCTGTCAATGGAACATTTATTTGTGCATAGGGATGCTCTTCCAATTTGTTTCATTTATCAACACTTTCAAAAATTTTCCAGAAATCTGATTTAAACAATGCTCTGTTTGTAAATTAAGTTATGCAAAGATTACTTATCTTTACTGAACATAGGATTTTGTAGGATAATCACTGCACTGTAACACAAAGTGAGTTGAAATTAATCACAAGTCAGAGGTTGGTGAACTCTGTATTAGATGATTTATGTGGCTTTGCTGGCACAAACTTGTGCTCAACAGTGGCAACATCATATGTGCCTGGGCTAGTGGATATGCTTGGAAAAGAGTGCTTTTGTTCTAAAAACACATTTTTGAGTTGCTCTACATTCATGTAAGCATTTAAAATCATCATGGGTGAAAGGTGATATTGCTTGGAATAGGGTTTTTCTTCGTGTTCACAGGAGCAATCACTGGTCATCAGATGAACTGCATCAGTAAACTCTTCAGGGGAATCAATAGTATCCACACAGAGGTGGCAATCAGTTCTGTAGGGCTGAGTTCACAACCCAAAGATTATTTACTCTGGGACAAATCAATAAATGCCTTGGAGATTAAAATACCCTCAGGGTATAGCAGCTAGATGTATCACTGTAATGTGAGTGGTATCACCAGGAACAGCATGACTCCCTCTGCAAGAGAATCAACGTCATCGCTGAGGCAACAATGGCACCCAAACTCAATATAGAAACTGCATCGCTGATAATGAACCTTTGGGGCATATCTATTATTTCAAATATCAACTCCAAGTTTCTCTAAGTATTTGTTAGATAAGAAGAGATTATGACAAGATCCAAAGTATTGATTTTATGAACAATATTAAAAGGATCATAGACTTGTGACTTAAATTGGGTGACATTGATCATTGTGATACTTGTGTTTTATACTGTGCAAGGAAGTTTTTTTCTTAACTTTTTTGCTTTAAACAACTAGTGACATAAAGTGTTCAGTCAGTAAATCAATATGTTACAGGGCTTTTTACACTTTTTTATGTAGTGAAAAAGGTGAAAATCCAGGGTGTATGCTTTATTTAGGATTAGGTCAATGACATATTTTATAACCATCACCTATGATTAAATAGCACAACATTTCGTAAAAGAGAAGTTTTCTTCTTGTGAAAACTATTTTCTGTTTCCAGAACTCTTTTTCAAGTCTCCAGTAGGAAATAAATGACTGAAAGAAATACATACTTGCTGTTATTAGGTGGTCTAGTATTTTGGTTTTAATTATATATGAAGGCAAAAAATTAAGTTACTTCCAATTAAAGAGACTCACAGGATGTACCTGCATTAGGATTTTACTTTTGATAAGGAAGGATATTTTGAAATTGATCCTCTTTACTCTCATTTGCCACAAGGTATTTGCATGGTGGAACTGTTGCATGGCCTAGGTTTCTAGCAGCGCAATAACCAAGAAAGTGTGTTTCATATTTTCCAATTAATATTCTCCAGCTGCTAATGGATTCTCATTTTGTAGGATCAACTGTTACTGGGTTAAGACAAACCCCTCAGAATATCTATTGGCTGTATTTTGAGCACTTGGCACAAACAGTCCTGAATGGCAGGCTTGTTCTTCCAGTGCCTGGGCAGTGGCTATTGAGAACCAAAGTCGAGGCATTAATGAAACTGAAAGTCAGAGAAGGATTTAGTGGCTGGATAACTTCCACACTTTTTTCAATGATCCAGTCACCTCCTGGCCAGAGCTTGGAAATGAATTTTTGCTTTTTTTTTGTAATATAAGATTTTTATTCCTCTATCCAGCTGGGGGTCTGTTCTCACAAGTTTATCCTCCCATATAAACAGAAATTAAAATTATCAGAACTGAGAAATCTCACTCCCCGTATATTATGAAAATCTGTAATAATATAATCTTTAATAAAACCCAAAACCAAAGAGGTATGGAACTAAAGGTACTACAATCCCACTGAGGATTTCTCTGAATGGATGGATCAAATTCTGATACGTTGTTCTTTATGACTGAATTCTTGCCACTCCAGCTGAAACAAAAGATTTCCTAGGGGACTCCTGACATTCAAAAAGAGAAAACTCTGCTATTTAGTAGTCCTAGTGTCTACCCAACACCACCAGCTTTCCTCTTCTTTTTGTGATGGTCCTCATGGTAAAAGCCCTTCTCATTTCATCTTACTGTCTTTGATGAGTTGAAGTCAGTACAAAGCTACCTCATTCCATGGGAATCACTGTAATGTTTGTTTTCAGAAGTGTTTTGACACTTTTTATTGCAAGTGGATTATATCATGAAAAGAAAGGTTAAGAATAGAGATTGTATGTTATTGACTGCACTTCCAGAGCATTGAAAGTGGACTAATATTTAAAATTATAATGTAAAATGCTTAAAATTGGGTAGAGTACTAAAGAAGCAAAAGAATGAATGGGGAAGAAAACATTCTCTAAAACAAAATACCAGATACTCTGGAAATGAGAAGAATCCACTGAACCAATACAGGTATTATTTAACATTTCCCATTGCAAAAGGCAAACACCACTTAAACTGGAAACCTGTGATATGGTTGTCCACATGTGTATCTTTGCTTAAAGCTGGCTTTGACAATGGGAGCTAGCAGTATCAAAAATGGTGCATTTCACTCAGAAGGAAACTGCATGCCTTTGAAGATCTGTACAAACACCTTCCTGTGTAAAGACTGGAACATTGCTTATACTCTCCCAGAGGGAATTAGATAAATTTGAAGCAGTAGCTAGCTGTTCTGATAGTACCTATGGAAAAGGCTATCTGAAGTTGCTTTTAGAAGTAATTTAAAAGTAAACACAAATTTTGATTCATATCTGGAATGTTTATCTGATACCTTTGATGGATGTGATGAAGTCCAAGGATGGAAAGTTTAAAATAAAAATTTCTCACCTACCTCCATTTGAACAGTGTTTTACATTATCCAGCATTCCATCTCAACTCGGGTTCTTTCAGTGTTTTGGGTTTAAAAAAAAATTAGGTCACACACATTCATTCATGTTCTACCTGCTATGAAAGATGAGAAATACAGCTGATTGAATTGCATTTGACCTTTATGCTGAGTCTGACTGTAGAATACTAATGCAATCATGAAGGCACTGCAACTACAGCCATTTGTTTTGAGTCTGTTTAGTGCTATTGGAAGGACAGTAACAGAAGGATTTTCTAAAACCTGCTTACTTCTATTTTGTCTCACTGTACTTTTGTGTCTAACAATTATAGCTCTGATTTAAAATTTTCCTTAATTCTAAAATCCTACACTGTTTAGTTTTCTATTTCATTGAGCTAAAGTAAAAAAATATAAGTTGCAACTTAAGTAACAAATTGCCAAAATGATGCATAATTAACATCATCATTTTCATCCTGTGAATAAGATCTTCTACTCATGATACTCTCATTTTTTACCCCATAAGTTATAGAAAATCTATATTCTTATACCAAATTTTAAAAAAATTGAAAACAATTATGTCTTCCCAAAACGCCTACTGAGAATATCTCTGAAAATATCTCCCGTTTTAGTCAAAAGTCAAAATCTTTCATGGATTTTCAAGTTATGAAAAAGAGTGCATGCTAGGTTCACCTCTAGGATAGCCAGGAAGGGGACAGAAGGGAAGAGGCAAACAATCAGTGATGTAAATAAATCAGTCTTCAGTTTTCTAGTGTCTGCTTGAATATTCCAGTTTGTAGCTTTGTTCTTAAAGACATTTTCCATTGAAAAATTGTAGGCTTTGTTGTAGGGCTGTCAGATATATCATCCTAAATTTTAAAATATTTTATTTTATTTTATTTACTCTCTCTGATGAAAAGAAAGAAAGATACTACTCATAATTATAACAGAATTTTAGAAGTTCTAATTCTTTTTATGGAGAATAATTTGAAGAATAATTTGTTGATGCCCTTCAGTTTGTCTTTAATAACATCTTAGAGTGAACTGATCCATTTATCTATAATTTTGGTAAACAGAATGTCCATTATTATTTCTTCTTGTTTACAATATTATGACTAAGGAAAAATCAGAAATATTTTTCCTATTATTATTTTCACTGACTGTCATCCCTTCATAGCACCATATTTTTTCCTTACTTCGATGATTCCTGTTAATTTACATATTAACTCACATGCCATTAGGGGAGCTCAGTGAAAAGCTATGCTTAAAACACAGTGGTGGTCAAAGCAAACAGTATCATAGTATGAATAAGAAATGGTTTCAGAATAATAACAAAAAAATTACCATGATATTTTATAAGTAGATTGTGAACTTTGACCCATAGCACTGTGTTAAGCCTGGCTCCAGTGAAAAATTTGCAAACCTACCCTCTGATTGCAGCAGGGGAAGGATTCCATCCGGGGTGGTCTCTGAGCAGTTGCAGCCAGGACAGAGCCTTTCTGCCTTGCTTTCTCAGTGGTGCAACAATGTAAGGCTAAAATGCTCATCAGACCTGAGCAAGGTGAATGAAAGCACATAGGGAGGTACTGGTATTTTTCTACACTATTAGGCTACCTTTTCACAATTTTTATATTCAGTAAAGTTTTATATTAAGAAAAATAGTGGCAGCATATGTTCAAATAGAATGGTTTTTCTCTGACCTATATGCATGCCTTTCCTAAAACAGGGTTCCTTTATTTCAAATCTGCTCATTGTAGCACTGGTTATAGTCCTGCATCAAAATTTATGAAATAGGTTTATTTCTCTAGAATCCATGCTGTTTGACTTTACATTTTGGTGGGGAAGCTGAGGAAATCAAAACAAAAGCAATGACCTTTCTTCTTTCCATATTTCAGTATGATGAATATTTTGAAGCACCTCTTATGGAACAGATGCAAAAAAGTAGCTTAAATAAATTGTGCTGGCATTTGAGTAGTATAATAACCTGAAACAGTCACATTAATGGTTCCAGCTTATCCTGCAAAAGCAAAATGTGATAAAAAATAACCAGAACAAGCAAATACTTACTGGGACAGTAATTCAGTGGAATGGAAATGATTGTTTGAATACTTCACTTACACAGCGTATCAGTCAGTATTGGCACTAAAATAGATAGCAAAACACTAAAGCTTGACTGAGAGCAGTTTCATAATTCCTTCAAAATAATGTCTGTTCCTCAGAGGAGACAATCTTCTCTATAATCAGAATGAGCACAGACTGCCTGGTAGAATCAATTAACAACCAAAATCCCCAAACATTCCCAAGTTTTTATATAAATATGATCATCACAAAATGCTTATAGAAATGAATAGAATTACAACTGATTGCTGTCAGATTCTCCTATTTCATTTCTAAAGAATCTTTTTCATGTTATGCATTGTTCAACTTGGATTACATTGTGTGAAGTAAGGAAATGTGGGTTTGCTTTTAATAAAATTAAAGTGAATCAAGACAATTATGAGGAGGGCAACCAAAAGATATAATGCATTTTTCATCTATCTTTCTGCCTTGCCTCAAAAACTATTACTCATGTCTAGCTTCTAAATAGATTGAGGAGCACTATAAAGATAATTTACTATTAATCATGACAACAAATGAAAAGAAAAATTTACTGCTCATCACACAATTCCAATTTTAGAAAATTAAAATTAGAGGGAAAAAATCTTATTGGCTGTATTAGCAATTATTTATATGTCTCATTAAAAGCACAACATTTTACTCACTGCAGCTATATGATTCTCTATCCTTATCTTCAAATACCACCTACTGCTTTGTCCTTCCTTAACTTTAGAGGCTGCAAAAGATAATTTTGTAAAAATAGTTGGATATGTACATGTTTGTATTTCAATTAGTTAAAAATAAATCAATTCATACTTGCAGTGTATATAATTATCATCACAAATCCAGCATATTTCTACTTATTTTTTTCTTCTTAATGCTACAGAAAATGCATGGGGTAAGGTTCCTCACCCTTTTCTCCACAGCTGGCTAATAGCTGTGAGTTTGCAGAAGGAAAAACAATACCTGAACTGCTCATTTTTATCTTAATAGTGTTATTTTTAATTTATACAAGAAAATATATTATTAGCTAAAAAAATGTAGTTGAACTAAAGAAAAAATACAAATATTAGAAATGCCAGTAAGATAATATTTGTCATTCTATTATCTTGTCAGAAGCTTAAACATGCAATGAAAAAAAAAAAAAATTAATCAGAAATTGCACTCTTTTTCAAAAGAAATGTCATGGAGTAGGAGTTCATAAATCCACATTCAGCTGATGTGTTATAGTGAATTCAAACACGAATAGTTGCAAAGGCTGCATTATCACATTACCCACTTCTACCTGTTTAAACATTTTGAGGGAAAACTAATACCTGCTACTATTTACAAAGCAGCAGACGAAAGGGCAAAATGTTCCCATTTCTTGTGGAGCTGCCTGACCCTTGTTCTCCAAGAGAACAGTTTGCTGCTAATAGAAAAATAAACAACAGATGGCCTGGAGGGAACTTTTTTCCCTTTTAATGGGTTTTTACTTAACCAAAATCTGTAGCTTAAAGTAGGTCATTGTTAGCTGGGAATAGAGGACTACAATAGGCTTAGCAGTTTAGATTAAGTGGCAAGAAAGGCCAGCAGTATGCCAGGATTGCTCGTGTGTCTGGGGAAAAGTTAATTTTAAAGTAAAATATTGGAGCTTAAATTCTTTGTTTTAGCAGAAATTTCACCCGTTCTATTCTGCATGTTTTGTTGACTGATAAATAAAATATATTGTTTTGCCGTTTTTTGTTTGGTTTTTTAGCTTTTGTTGTTACAGAGCTGGGGGATGGTCTGACCTCTAGGACAGGAATGTATTAATCATCTAGTACCAAAATTCAGATAATGAGTGCAACCTACTATCATAAGTTTTTCCTTTGTCTGGATAGCTTAATGTATTTCTTGCCTACATCTTAGGGCTTCCATTTTAGAAAGAAAATAAAAATTTTTAAGAGATAAAACCAAGACATTAAGATTTGGGGCAGATTGGGAGACATGAGCAGGGAGCTGGAGTGAAATATTGTGAGTATAACTTGTACAGTACAGGACCACATTCAAGACAGCTTCAAATCCTTTTCTCAGTGTGGATGGACCAGGAACAAATAAAAACTTGCAAAATATTTTCCATCACATAATTTCATACTTCAAACTAAATACAGGAGGTTTCTCATGCAGAGAAAATATAGGAAGATCAAACTCAACATCAAAACTCAGAACACAGTGGCAGTGGGTAGAAACTGATATGGATTAAGGTAGTTTATATTTTATGATAACTACAATTCATCAAAGAAGAGGTAATAGCAAGCTTATTTGCTGAAGGAATCTTTTTCCATTTCTACTTCCTCTTCTTGTCTCTTAAAAGTTTCATTCACAGAAAAGTATAAAAATGTAGTCATTGGGAAAGCAAAAAATATAAAGGTGAAAAACTCATAAGTGAATAAGAACAGACCAAGTAAATTCAAGACATCCATGCATTTTTTTTAAGCAGTAACATTTTAGGTTAATATGCCCTGGGATAGTGCACACTAATGGAGAACACCTCAGTAGTATTTAACATAATTGTGTACATACAACAAAGAGAAAATATGGGGAAATTTTTTTCTGTATTGATTTTATTGAAGAAGAGACATCTCCATCTATGAAAATCGTAAATAATCGCTATAATTTACATAATTTTCCTAGCTTTAGAAGACAGCATGAAAAAAGCATAATTTAAAATTTGTGAAGAGCTATTCTCCTACATAGAGTTATTGCAAAAATTATCACTATAATAAATAACGTTCCTTACCAATGCCATACAATGAACTTAACATAAAACTAGGCTGAAATGTGCACTGTTAGAAAAAATGAAATGCTTACCTGAGAAAAGAGACATGTGATTCAGAGGTTTGTGGGCTGTGCCTGTGTTTTAATTATCTATCCATATATGAAGTCTGTGCCTTGAAAGAATGAAATAATCTTAACTTTATTAACATGTAGTGGTTAGAGGGAAGCAAGAACAGATAATATTTTACTTTCCCAGCACAATTCAAACACAAGATTAAAAATTTAAAATTAACTTCAATATAAGAAAGATCAGTGACTATGCTTATTTATTTGACGTTTCATGTCAAAAAACAACAACCAAATGCAAAATCTGCTGCTGCTACCAATGTCATGGAGAAATGCCATGAAGTCATATGAGCAAACCAAAATGGAATGATACACCCCATTTGGTAATCTCTGATCTAAATGGTTGGAAAATGGAAAGTAAGTTGGAAAAGTCTCTTGTCAATGGAAAGACAGTGATGGTGCAGTCTTTATTAGTTGATTTGATACATCAAAAGCATTTATGATGACCTTATTTGTGGCTGAATAACTTCAGATCCTTATCTCTACTAGAATGTGTTCAGTGACACTCCCATTAACATGTTAAAAATTAAATTTTAGAGTAATTTACAGAAATATGTGAACACAGAGAGGTGAGCTAGGAGTGTTTTCAAAATAGCATCCAACCACACCAATTCCATTGAAATGGGAATTTGATATATAATGAGTAATATAGTACCTTCATAATAGGGCAGAAAGTGGGGTAACCAGATATTAAATATTTAACAGCAATAAAAAGGACTGAAATCTCATGTGACAAGAATTACCTAGCCGTGAAGGTGCCCAGTACTTATTTTAGACTTTAGAGCTGTTTAACAAACAGAGTTTTTGGCTCTGGAGAAGTTGAGCTAAGTTCCTGCTTAACTTCCTTCACAGTCCAAAAACATGCTAGGAGAGCTATTTAACTCCATTGAGATCATTAATAGTAGCAATTCAGTAGAGTTTTTCAACTTAAAAATTTTGTGGTTTGTTTTTGTTGCCACTTATATAAAACTTATCCCAAATCCTGGCCACTGTAAGAAGCACGTTGCCCTCAATCACATTTCAAATAGGAATATTTTTAATAGGAACTTTTATACAGGCTTCAGCTTAAAACTATTTCAAGAAATTTAATTGCATTCAGTTTTTCTCTAGTAAAACTAAATTAGATTGTTAACATTTATTGCTATTTTCCCTTCTTAATTAAAATGACCTAAAAAGAACACATAAAACATTAAATGGAGACCAGAGGCATTCTAACAAATTATCTTATTACCTATTATTTTTTTTCTAAGTCTCCAAACTTTCTGGGTTACTGGGTTTTGCTTTTGTGTATTTTTTGTGTATCTTTTTGAGTCTGTTCATTTATAGAGCAACGAGATACAACCTATATAGGAAAGGTCTAAGATCTCCCAGCTCTGTTTCCTCTAGGCATAAAAAAATAGCTTTCTGAACTACCTGTGTTAAAAGGTCCACAAATTTAGATCTGTGGTCAAAAGAATTCCTGTGTTGCTACACATTCAAATTTTAAAGTGCTTAACTCAACACTTTCCAGGCACACTGCATATTAGATACCGTGCAAATCATTGTGCACAGCTGAAGAGGGATAAATTTCCCTCTGATTGAAATCTGTGGAAGGTTGCAATTAGCTTCACTGAAGCAACTATACCATTCTCAGTCTTGGTTTTTTTGGT
>VZRH01003699.1:3395190-3461713 GCA_013397555.1 Urocynchramus pylzowi
TTTACTGTGGGGATGTAGGAAAACCTGTAGTACCTTCTGTAAGTGTATGAAGTTTGTTGTTAATTACAGCCTTTTTCGACAGGCTGCATACTTGTTAGCTGTTGCTTCAGCCCATAAAGCAAAGGCAATGTAATAGTCACAGTGTGTGAAAAAGGAATTCCCAGGGAACACAGGGCAGAAAATAAAGTGAGCAGAGGAAAGAAACAAGAAAAACTAAATCTGCAAAGGCAACAGAGACCATCAAGTGGGAGACTTAGTCTTACCAGAAAGGGCAAACAGGATGGTATGTCCTCTCTGCTACTTTGATCATCAGACATCTAAACCCCTTATTTAACAGGAAAGAGAGACTTGTAGCTTTATCCTAAAACTACACAAGGCCAAACTAGGCAGTTCTACAGAGCTTAATAACACTGTGCTCACCAGGATTCACTGATATGACAAATTTTCCATTAGCTTAGTACAATAGTTCTCTGAATAGTCAAGAATGTAAGTATTATCAAGAAAAGAAAAGGAACATAAAGAAAAATTCTCTGTAAATGGTAGGATTGTTTATAGTAATTGTAAATAAATTATGAACTTGTTGGCACAGAGCATTGTGAAGGTGAAAATAGAGGTATTTACAACAAGAAATAAATTAATGGAGAAAAATCTACCCAATGGCAAATGAATATGATATTTGTATATTTTCTTCATCTTCTGGAGCTCCTATCCCCTGATTGCTTGCCTGGTGTAGCAGGAAATTGATAATTCAAAATATTTCTATCATTAATTTATGTATCTATTACTGACAATTTTCAGAGAACACTTATTGCAGATGCCCAAAATATAGTAAGTTTTATAAAAGAAAGGGAAAGGTAAGGCAACATGAAAAGGGGGAAGTCCTGAAACATTTTTCAGTTATCTGATCTTTTTCTGCTATGGATTAACTTAAAATTTGCAACTTCCAAAGTTACTGCATGACTGTATTAACTTGCAATACTGTCCATCTTAGTTTATTTATTTATTTTTTTATGCATTATTTAAGTATTATTTATGTTTGTGTGAAGGATTCTTCCCCAAAGACTTTTTCATTTTGAGCACCTTATGTACTTAAGACAACAATTTAACAGTTTTGACAATAAAGGGGTTTGTATTTGCAGGGGAGATTGCTTATGGTTTTTGAATATGAGCCATTCTCTAGAAATTGTTCTAGAAAGGGATTATCATCTACTCTGTGTCCCTATCAGAGATGATGAAAGTACTTTCAGAGAGCTGTTGTCTCTACCTTCCAGCATTTCTCAACAATTTTACCAAAGGGGAATCTGACATTTCTTTATGAACTGTAAAAAAGACATCAACAAATCAAAGTACTTTTTTGCTGTTTCTGTACCTCTAAGTTTGATGTATCAATGAACCTTCTATGTATTCCTGGTGATTATAAACCTCCTCCCCATAAAAATTGATTTTTGCAAGAAATGTTCTTAGTATGAAAGTACATAAGAATTTTTGTATATTAGTGACTCAAATGAAAACCTTTAAGAGAGCTAAAGGAAAAAGAAAAAGGACAAAGAGAGCTATTTACAAAGTAAAATTCATCAAATTTATGTTGAGATGGGCTGCTTGACTATTTAAAAGATCTTTGGATGATTTTCTGAGCTGATAAGTACCACTATTAAACAGGACATATCATAAATTTACACCTTTAATATATTTTGACATCATGTTGAAGGTACATATTCCTTTGTCCAGTCTTTCATTATACATATTCTTTCTGCAGAAGATAGTTACTTTTAAGTTCATGTTTGAGAGGGTTACTGATCTACAGCTTCCATATTTGCAAATTTTTCTCTAATCTCCAGCTCATGGCAATCGTCATTTAGCATTCTATTGCCATTTTCCACATACTACAGAGTAAGAAAAAGTTTAAAGTTCCATGAAATGTAAGCAAAACTGTCTGTGGATCTTTTCTTTCTTTCTTTCTTTCTTTCTTTCTTTCTTTCTTTCTTTCTTTCTTTCTTTCTTTCTTTCTTTCTTTCTTTCTTTCTTTCTTTCTTTCTTTCTTTTTCCCCCCAGACTGGGCTGAAGCAACTCTTGACATTTCAGCTCAAGACACATCCTAGTCATGACTGTTATGTAATTCCGAGACTAAAAGTGTTTGCTTTCTCCTCAAAGACATTTCTGTTTTGCTGTTACATTGTAGAGAAAATTTGGAACCATATCTGTTCTTGAATCAGTGTTCATATCTGATGTATTATCTTCTCACCAGTGCAGTATGGATAATTCAAAATATTTCACTCCCTTATCTATCTATTAGATTAGATACTAATACCTTCTTATTCTCCCACAGAGAAGTAGAGTCAGCTTCACTGTAGTTTAATGGCAAAACCAGACACTATTACGTTCTTATCAAGCTTAAACCGTTGTTTAATGATTTAATGTTTAGGGGTTTAAGATTCATTGGGGGAAGCACAGCAGTAAGCACACATACCCAAGCTATTGCTGCTGTTCTATTGTGTGAGGACTGTAAACATGTACTTATTGTTCAGTTCAGGCCAGTTCAATTTCAGAAAGAAGTAAAATAAAGTTTTTAGTGTCTCTTTCATTCTATAGTCAAAACCCAAATTGTCCCAGGAGAACCTGTGAAAGACATACATTTACACCATCTTATCTACTGCTACTGGCCCTTGCAAGAGCTTTTGGGATCTCAGGAGAATAGGAAATTGGAGAAGCAACACACTGTGAATCACTGCTATCTAAGCTCTACCTTATTATACTGAGCTCCATTGCCAACAACATCCACAAAGACCTAGCTATTAGTCACTGGAGTCTTCAACATCACATAATATCTGAGAGGAAAGGGCAAGGAGTACTGCCAATAGTAGCAAGCTGAAACAACATTTTTCAGGAGAAAATATGTTGAAAGGATAAGCAGAAACCCAGCCATCCTTACAGAGTACGTTGTAAACATAAAGAAATATTTCACTCCTGTGAAGTAGAAAGTTCTGCAGATTTGCTAGAAGATGGAATCTGACCTCTTCCTTTCTTGTCCTCCAGCTTGCATCTGTTAAGCATTACATTTTACAGACATGGAAATAGAACCAAGACTTTTAACACTGCTTCCTCTTTGATATTTATTTCAGGGAATATTGGAGATTCCCATTATCCTGTCCACTTGGAAGGTTAAAAGATGTGATAGCTGCTTAAAAATTATGCGGTCACTTCTTGACCCAGACTTGTACCCACTTCCTCCTTTGTTTCCTAGAGATTTCTATGGGGATGCTCACAGACACAGAGCAATGTTGAGAGAGAAACCATCCCCAGGAATGCTGCTGTGCCACAGCACATCCATACAGATGCCAGGGTACCTCCACCATATTTGTTGCTCTATCACCAAAAGCTATCCTCTTTAGATTCCAACTTGTTTAATCTTTGTGATTAAAAGCAACAATTCTGTTTTGGTACTAGAAGGACAGCATGCTCCTTCACTCAGATGTAGTAGGATTTGTCCTTTTTTTCTTAAATATATTCCTACAATTGCCAAAAATGAATGAGTCTAAGGAGTACTGCACAGTGAACTGCTTATACATGCCCTTATTGGTCTTCACTGTGTGATAATGAGTTGGTTTTGCACATTGTCTCAAGAGTAATGATAGCAAATAGAATTCATGGAAGTAATAATATGAATTATTATTATTATTAATAATATTTCCAAGGATTTATGCTTCATATAGCATAGGGATCATTATTTCAGGGAATAATTAGCTGGATATCTTGCACTCCTTTGAATTCATAGCAGAGTTCAGAAATTGGACTTTTCAAGTAAGAAAAAAATGTAACAGCTATTTTACAATTCAGGAAAGTTATAAGGGAACAAAAAATTTAGGCAAAAAGTATAACTCAGCAGATAATTTTCATGTCTTGTTTGTCTTTTTTTTTTTAATTCTGCAAAATGTTTATAAATGGATCATAAAATTTTCTTTCAAAAATTATATCATTTTCTTGCATATCTTCAAAGTGTTTTCAGAAATCAGACTAATTTATAAAGAAGGTAGCAAACAATGCACATTTTGTCTATGAACTCTGTGGTAGGGTATGGATAGAATAGAATAACCTGTAATATAGACAATAGTTTTTTCTGTATGTAAACTTATAAAAGGAGGTAATTACAGAACAGGAGGTCATGATCAAGATTTGAAGTTGTAAAATTATTAGAGGGATGGTACACTTACCCTATGAGTCTGAAAACAGTCCTCTTTCAGGTAACTTTTAAGACACTCTCAGCACTGGACTTGTCTAATCTCAAAAAAGGTAAAAGATTATTAGTACCAGGGATTCTATACTACAATTTGAAGTACACATAGAAGAAGTATCTGGGGCTTTTTCCAACTATTGTAGTAGTTTTATAAAAGGTCTCATTGTTACCTAAAATAAATAGCTCAAAATGAGGGTATATTTTCTTTTGGTAAGTCATCTATTTATAAGTAAATATATTAACTGATTCACATTTTGCAATATGGCATTCAAAGCAGCTATAAAAAAATGTACATTAACAATTATTAACCAATGTTGACTAAAGTTAATGAAAGTTTAAGTATTTATTACCTCAAAAAAACCCCTACAAAGAGACAGCATAATGTGTCATGATGATGCCCAACTAAAAATTCAGAAAAGTCCATATCAGAATACTAAATGGAAGTCAGGAATAAAACTTGACTGTCTTCAGTCTCTTTCTGCATCTCCTAAAAGTTGTCGAAAAGTTGAAGTTGTTTTTTCTTTTTTGCAAACTTTGAACTTTTTATGAGATGATGTATTTCCTATAATAAACCACATATCCAGTTTAATAGGTATCTAAATGGAATCTAACCATGTCTTGGGATGTAAGAATACTGAAGAAACTAAAAAATAATCAATGGCCAATCAAATGAGATAAACAATAAAGTTATTAGATAAGAAAAATACAGTAAACTCTTTGTGCTGAAGTAAAATTGGTCACTATATTTCTGATAAATTCATGGGATCTGTTCTGTATCTCAATGTGGAACACTGAGTAATTATTGACTCTGAATACATCCTTTCCTTTACATTGAACTTTTAAATTACTTTATTTGTCATGCAAACAATGACATACAAGTTTTGGACCTAGTGTATTGGTCGGTGAGGTTAATTTTTCAGGACGTTCAGGATGTGTTACATTAGTCAAGAAAGTAATTTAAACTGTTTATGCTACATTTAATGTACATGAATACTGTCCAAAAAGAATAACCAGGAGTATTTTTTCAGGTTTATCCAGATGTAAAGACCAGGTTCTGAATGACTTTTTTACTGGGAATATAAAGTGTGCTATCAGTTTTGTTTTCTTTCCCAAAGGTCTAATTAGGATATTGAATCATGGTCTGCAAAGGAATTCACAAATACTCTCAACTCTGCACCATTTTCCTTGCTTGTTTTGTAAATAAAAAGAATTCTAATGATAACACATTGAGCAAGGGGAAATTCTACTTGTTTCTAATGCATCTCATTTATACTACATATACATCTGAAGCATTTTCATTGACCCCCAGAAAACTACTCATGAATAAATATGAGCTATTTCCTATATATATATGTGAACAAATAGACAAAAGACAGATAAATCAAAACAATGTCAACATGAAAGAACAAGACTGTACTAGAAGCAGTGACCGTAGGTAATTATCTTTTTTCAGTCTTGTTTTTAAAAGCTTTCAAAAGGCTTTTAATAAATTTTAAACACATGAATTGAATTATTGAAATACTTTGGTTGAGAGAAGCATTAACCCTATTAAAGTATGGCAAGCTGAGACACAGACTATGGGAATATATTTAGATAAGTAAAGAGTTTTTAAAAAGCAAAACTATTCCTTTTATGTAGTTTCTTAATATACATAATTTCCTGGTCTACCTACTGTCAGTCACGTAATTTGTAAAACTGTATTTTCATCCTTCAAGCCCTTCATCTCCTTCATATCCCAAACTATAGAAACACTGTGACAAATGCAGTTGCTGGGAGAGAGTCAAGGGAATAAATGAATGATGAATAGGTCATTAAATTGTACTATGTAAGATGCAAGTCTGGACCGTCTATGACTTTCAGAATGTATTTGATATTCAATTACTAATTTTAAACACAGCAGGCCAGTGTCTGTACATGTATATAAAAACATACACCTATGTTGAAACATTGAACCAAAGAAACTTTTTAATAACACTTTGGCTGTGGAGTTCAAGATGTTCTAGTTGCATGATGTACCGGAATCTGTCTGAGCTAATGGCACTTAGAAGTGATTCTCTTTGCTTAGCAGCATAGATCTAGCCCCTTCTTAGTAAAACTCCTTCAGTGCATGTAAATATCTCCTGGAATTTTCTCATTCAAGACATTATGTCATATTGTGATACTGTTTCAGATATCAATTTCCTTTTGCCAAATAAAACAAAGAGACTGAACTTCCCCCCCCCCAAAAAAAAAAAAAAAGAAAAGCCGCCCACTCAAGTCATGTCCAGAACTGTGTGTTTTTTAGCCAAAACCATTCTTCGTGCTGGAAAATGGAACTCTGTGAAGAGCTATGTTGTGACCAGAGAATGAGCTGAAGCACTGTTTTTGTTACTAAAACAAAAACCATGTTTTCAGCTTAATTCCAAAATCTTTTGGTTAAGGTATTGTGTAAAAAACAAACAAACAAAAAGGGTTTTTTAACTACTAAAATGGATTGTACTATTTTTTGCCTTTACAACAGTTGACTGATATGCTCGGGAGATGCTTAATATACTTATTTAGTTTATGATACCAGGGATATATACAACTGCACTGTTTCCAGGACTGTGCAACACATAGGTTTTCTGCATCACATGACAGCACCAGGATCTGCTCAGGGAGTCATTGGTGTACATCAAGTCAGTCTGAGGAAACTCTGGCTCCATATACCTCTCAGCCTTTGCCAATATTTTCTGCCTAATGTCACAAGTGGAAATGACTGAAAGGTAAAATCTTTTATTTTATTTTTTCACCTTCATTTAATTTTTTTTTTATCCTTGTACAAGCTGTAGGAGATCTCATCTGTTCTCACACAGAACAGTTGTACCTGTTTGTTATATAATTCCCCAAATTGCCAGCAATTTAATGTAGTATTTTTATATAGCTTGTTCAGCCCTAAAGTGCACATGTGTAAGATCATTTCCAAGCATATCATCTTACTGGCTCTCACCTTGTGCTATGGACAGGCTCAAAGGACAGCTTTTAAAAACTGCAGATCAGAAGGCTCCAGGCATCAGTCTACAAATATATGGGAAAGTGATGGTGGTTAGATGGATTTCTGTTCTTATCTTGAAAAAAATATCTGAACTGCACTACTGACAGCTTGTGTGTAGTCATAGCAATAAATGGAAGTGTGCTATAGAGATGCCAAAGCTGGGCCTCATTGAGCCAGGCTTAGCTCTGAGCAACAGCCCAGGTGCAGCAGCAGAGAAATTATTTATCCTGCAAGTTACGTATGTGACTTCAGCACAGATACATCCCTTCACTAAATCTACTTTCAAAGCATGCCTTACTCATATCTTTGTTGTTCAGACAAGGTTAACCTCAGGAATTTTATAATTAGTCTTCAGAAATGCTAATGACAAAAATAGCAACAGATTGCTCTACCTTTCTGTGAATTTTCTTACTGCTGGCAAATTCTAGGCCTTTAAGTCTCACTAAGGGTCTCATTTATAGAAGCAAACTAGCAATGTAGAATATTTTAATAGTTTTTTACCTAATCCCTATTGGGTCTTTTTATTCCAATTTCAATTCTGCTAAAGAGTTGGAACTTTCTATTTTTCTTTCCATAATTACTTAGAAAAATATTCTGACAACATGACTGTTATAGAAGTCTGACTGCAAGCATTGCAGGCACACAGATACTATTTTAGCTAATGCTTATATCTTTGGGTCTTGAAGAAATGCACGTTTGCAAAAACACATTCTGAAAGACATTTCCACACAGCATTAGCTGGGTTGCATATGTAAATGAGATGCTATAAATAATCAAACACAGCAAGTCTCTATTCAAAAGTTAGCCCACCAAAATTGCACTGCACAAAGAAATATGCCTTGGCTTTTTATCGGATTAATTTAAAATTTTCCTTCAAGACAGTTTGTGGCCAGTGTTAGAATTGTACTTAATGTTAAGTTTGTCGTTCATTTCTGTTTGAGATACCACAAGCTAAAACAAACAAATATACAGCTCCATGAAGCTGCCAAATGTCATTAAGCTCTGGTTATCATCTGTAGATTTGCTGAGGTTCAAATGAGGTTCACTCTGAATCAGCAATGGACTGACTGGAAATTCTAATTCATAGGAGGACGTTAGTTGAGTTCTTCTCTCTGCCAGTAAAATGGATTGAACAAAACAGTTGCTGTGTTTTTGCATTATGGCCTTTCAGTTAGGGAAATTTACCCTGAAAAATAATAATGCCCTCTGGAATATAAGCAGAGCACTAATACCCTTTGATAATATAGTCAAAGTACCAAACAGACACAAATTCTCTGTCTGCTTCTTGCCTGCTTAAACTATAATTTTCTTTTAAAGTCAATAATTTAATCAAAAAATTATATGATACTGACACCCTCCCCACTCATCTTGAATTTAGATATATTAGTTTTAATATAATATTTTTCAACTGCGTAACGAACCATCTGTGCATGTATTTCTCAGGAGGAAAGTCAATGACAAATAAACATAATCAAACATTCTCAAACTTGTGAGTAGGCACTTACTATTTTGCCTGGCATGCAATTTATTTTTTTGGTTTGAAAATTCTCTCAGCTTCCTTTGTCTCTATGTTCTGTTGTTCAGCATCATGTGCTTCTCCTTCTCATTTACTCGTTCATCCATTTTATGATTTAAGTTGAAATCTTGCCACAAATTATTCCTGTCTTATTGCATTGAGTCATATTTTATGGACAGGGCAAGATTTGGCCTATAATGTCAAATGGCACATAAAGCAAATGGGATGTCATTTGTAGGTTTATCTCAAAGATTTGTGGGAACATTTTCAAATTGCTACTGGCAGCACAGCTTTCTTATTTCCTTTCTATTAAGGTGCTTGCCTTAACTCTCACCATTTCTAAAGTAATGGTCAAGACTTCCAGATTATCAAAACATTGGTGAATATAAAGCATTTTCCCTCTGAAATCATTATAATGAAAATAGCAACAGGGAGTTATGATATGTCCATGTCTAAATAGCCTTAGCAGGTTCCCTTTTTTCCACAGCATTGCACAATATTTTTAGTATGGGTTTAAGCTTCATATTGCCTTTTAAATCAGTGGGAGGTATCTTACTAAATTTCTTTGATAATGCAGTTTTCTCTTTTGAAATGTCTAAGTACTGTTATTAGTACTATACATTTTAAAAAAAGACTTTCCAGAAGCCATAGTTACTACTGAAGACATGTTCTCATAGGGATTATACAAACACACATGATGATATGACTCTCAAATCTTATAAGCAGGCAATAAAAAAGAAAAAAAAGAAAAAAAAAAGTTGTAGTCCATTTCATTTTATGCAATTTACTGATGTCTCAAAAACCACTAAATCATTTTCATTTGTTTGCAGCTTTACTAACCATGAATTTAACTGATTGCACTTCTTTTTTTATTGGAATAAAGATACTGACTTTACCAGGACAGAGTTTAGTTGTTCTGCCTGGTTTACTCCAATTTCNAGTTACTAGTGAAGACATGTTCTCATAGGGATTATACAAACACACATGATATGACTCTCGAATCTTATAAGCAGGCAATAAAAAAGAAAAAAAAGAAAAAAAAAAGTTGTAGTCCATTTCATTTTATGCAATTTACTGATGTCTCAAAAACCACTAAATCATTTTCATTTGTTTGCAGCTTTACTAACCATGAATTTAACTGATCGCACTTCTTTTTTTATTGGAATAAAGATACTGACTTTACCAGGACAGAGTTTAGTTGTTCTGCCTGGTTTACTCCAATTTCCCAATAGACCTTTTTGTATGAGGAAGCTATTACTCTACCTGGTCATTGTAAATGCATGGTATGTAAGAGCCACAAATTCTGAAACACTGTCAAATTTAGTTACACACTGATAATTTTTTTTCTAATTGCTAGTTATGTCGTATGTTAAATGCAGCTTCCATCTTCCTTAAACATTTAATTTTGACAAAGAGCCAAACACATATTTTGTTCAGTAAATTAGACTTTCATTTCTGTACCTTAATTTATTAAGCAACTGATCTTATTTCACAAAAGCACTTAAAACATGTCCATGGAAATACAGACTTTTCCAGCAAATTCATTACAGTTTTCCTTCATGCAGGATTTATTATTTGCAAGCAAACATTTGCTACTGGCAAAATCTCATCTAGTAAATTCTTGGCTTCTAGTTAATTTTCTCTTTCAATTTTATTATAATAAACACACTTTTTTTTCTTTTTTTTCTTTTTTTTTTGGAAGCTTCACTTTGAGAGTTAAAATAAAGAAATGAAAGATTTCATTTTATTTTTGTAAAGCTACAACTGGACAATTAGAAATATGTCTGCATAAAATTATTTACATTGTCATATTCAGCAGAGGCCACAATTTTACCATGAACTCTGGAGTAGGCTAAGACAACTGCTCTCCTTTTGACTTATTGTAAAAATCATAACTCCAAAGTATTGTAAACACCAGAGTAATCAGTTCAGCTCCAATGCCCCTGCACAACAGATTGGTGTGGGTGGAGACAAAAGCTCTTTAAATTAGCACAGACTAGTGCTAACACTATCCCAATAGTAGAGGGCTCTGCAGTGGAGGTTTGACACACAGAAAATGTGGTGCTTATGCTTTTGAGAAAAGGCTTCCTGCTCTTGCATTTAGAATGACGTCCTCAATGAGTCCTTCCACAAACAGTAAATGATATGAAGACTGTAAAAACATGAAGATACCACTGAAACTAATAAGGGAGGTCAAGAACCTGAGAGGAGTAGTGCAAAGGATGCTAAAACTTAAAGAGATCTAACCATCACATCAGCTGGTGTAACAATCACTTCCTGATTTACATTTTTTTTTACAACTAGTAAAAATGGTCTAAGGATACAGAAAAAGTCTGGCTCATAAAGGTCATCATAAAATAAAAGGGACAGACAGGCCTTACAAGATTTTGTTTCCCACTGAGAAAAATGGGGATGTGATAAAGTCTCAGTGAGTGCACAGTAACTTTAAGATACCTAATCTAGCTGTAAATTACTCTCATTTTGTACTGGTTGCATTTTAGCCATAAAGCTCACTGCAAGTAAATTTACCTTGCAAAGATTATCCTGTGGAGTTGCTGATGATTTTTTGCAGAAGTAGTGAGCTTTAAGCAGGAAGGTAACAAACGCATTGTCATTCTACTCATCAGGATTATCGTGTAGTTTGTTCATGAATTATAAAAACCAAAACAACAACAACAAAAAAAAGGCAGAGCTAAGCAGGGAGCTGTAGTAATGAAGAGATACTGTAGTCTGTTTAATCAATTTAGATAATTCTTTACTTTCTTTTGCATTGATCAACAACGTTTCCCTCTCTATTTGATCAACAATGTTAATGTCTTTTATGTTAAAGCCTTCTGAATAGTCAAATAAATTATTAGCAGCTATATCAAATCATCTCTAAAGAGGAAAGCAAAAGAGAAGAGATGGAGAAGAGATGGAGAAGAGATGGACAAAATATGCATTTGGAGTTGTACAGAGCATGAAGTTGTACTAAGCCACAGACAAGTCCCAGGAGCTTTATGGCATTGTGGAAAGCTAGAGCCAGCCTGCAAAAATATTTGAACAGGGGAGAAAAGTGGTTAAATGATCAGGAGAGGAAATTATTCAGGGTAACATGATAAAGGCAAGCGTTAGATTATACTAATGAGACTCATGTTTTACTGTAAAATGTGATCTTTATTTCTAATCTTATAACTTTTTATCACAAAAAACAACTCACTTGGGTGGTGCCCCTGTTTGCCATTCTATCCCTTTTTCTTCTTCCTCCCAATCAGCTTATGTTCAATGAGATGATGTCCCTCTCACGCTTTGTGGGGTATGATTTTCTTTGCAGGGTGGAACATGCTCTTCTGCTACTGCTGCTCACAACCTACGTTGTGCAGCCAATCTGGCAACACCAGTATATAAAAAGGACAGAACATGTTAGAGGTTAAAATTCAACCTCCTTTCCAGTTTGAGGGTGAACTAAGATCTTGATTTCAGAAAGTGTTATTTTTTCATAGCTGGGTAGAATGCTGCTCTGCTGGAGAAAAAAACACAACAGTGGTCTAGGAATCTCCCTTCCTCAGGACTCTTCTTGGAGTTTAGGAATTAAAGAAATGGGACAGTGATGGGACTATGGGAAAGAATCCACCTTCATAATTTCATAACTCTAAGTGAATAGCACAACAGGGTAATCAACACTAAGATGTTCTGTAGAAAGAAAAGAAATGCACTGAAGTGAAATTTCTGTCATTTAGTGCAATTTAGCAGACTACTCTTCTACACTAAATGGGGGCAGTGCTGTATCATAGGATGCATACAGAAAGGGTATTTGAAAGGCCAGTCTTCACTCTAGGTTGTAAAAATCAGAGACAAAACAGATATAAGGGCACTTGAATTGAGAAGTCTTATTAAGCATTTGATTTGGCATTTTTAGTGTTCATTAAATACCGCTGGCTGAATTGTAATCCCTGCTGTGGGCTTTTTTTTAAATGTCTGAAAATATGTAATGATATAACTTCCAAGAAAGACATGACAGCTGAAAACAACTACTCTCCAGCAAATCCTGTTGAAGTGCAGAGTAGAAAGGAAGGGGCATAATTATATTTCTGTGCTGAGATAGTGTATTCCTCTCACACAGAGAAGTACTTCCTCAGGTAATAAGGCATTTCTGTGTAACTGCACATTATTTTACAACATCACAAGTGAATCATGTAGCGATGTCACTTCTAGGACTTAAAAGCACCTATTAGAATCTTCCCACTAGTATTTGCAATCTGTGAATACATGAGGACCTTGTGAGTGAAAAGACACTTAAAAGGGATATAAAAGGGTTGCTTTCACAAGGACAGAATTGCCATAGGCTTGCTCTGGGTTAAGGACATGTTTAAATGCTAATCTGTATAGAATTGCCTGAACTATTTCTCCCTTTACAATTCACTCAGTAGAGATGATTGATGTAAAGAGTTGCACATTTAAGAAGTAAGAGCCAAGTATCTTTAAGTGAGAGATTATGAATGTAGATTTCCCCTTCAGAGTGGCAGACAAGGCTCCTCTGTTTAAAGTTTTCTATTTATGCAACTGTGTATTATTTAATTGTGGATTTAGTCTTACCCTAAATAACTTACATGAAAATCATAATGCAGTGGTTTTCACACATGCATTCTCCTTATTTCTCTATAATCTTCAATGTATATACATTAACACAAACAAGTTTTGGGACAGCTTTGCTTTTTTTTTTCTGCAGTGTGTGTGTATTCATGTGCCAAACAGATAAGGAGAAGTAAATTCCTGCTGGAATTTCTCAAACACTACCTGTTCCCCTCATAACTCCAGTTCTAAGTAACTACAGTTTGCTAACAGAAATCAGATAAAAGAAAAAGGTAAAATTTCAAACTTGTCAATAAACCCTGTTAATAGACCTCAGAATTTATCCCTAAGGCCTAAATGTGCAGGCAACTATATGGTACAGAGGAACTGAAAAGACTTGAAGTGCCCCAAATAAGTATATATTTATCCTCACTCATATTGCATAACTCTCTTCTAAGCATTCTACTTTATTCTCTGAAGGATTTAACAATCTCTTTCCTTCACATGCATTTCCTCTTCATTATAAAGATTTGATAAATTAGTCAGGGAACAGAGCACTGCAAGGAGACATGCAGCTGCTCATACAGTTTTGACTATGCAGTGGGGGTTCACACTGTTAGTAATTAGCATAAGAAGTATGTGAAAATGAAATCCTCTCCAGAACCCATTCCCCGAATTCACTGGTTTGGCCAGTCCAAAAACTGGACAGAAGATGGCAGCTTTCAGTGCTTAAGTGCCAACAGAGCCCCACTAACAGCTGCAATACCCAACACTGCCAACCTAAAAGCCACACTACAAGCACTTGCACACCCACAGATGGCAGTGCTAGATATAAAAGATATGTTCTTTATGGTCCCCTTACAAGATAAAGATAAAAATAAATTTGGTTTGCCTTGTGAAGGTATACAGTGTACAATTACCAGATTCCCACAGGGGTATAAACACTCACCTGTGACTGCTCATGCTGTGATTGCTGAATTTTTACGGATGGTCTCACTCCCTCAAGATGTGAAATTTTATCAATATGGTAAATATTGATTAATAGATTAAATACTTCAAGGAGATTTCCCTGAAAAGGTGGGGGTAGCAGTTACAACTGTGTGGTAAGCACCCCATAAAACAGAAGTTGAGATCCCACCTGAGAAACATCAATGACCAAGACATACTGGTTTTGGATACTTGATGTATAGCAGACCACATGGTGATTCCTCCAGATACCTTAAGAAAAATTGAACAGCTGCAGATGACTCCATGTAGGAAAGAATTAAAACAGTTAATGTGAACTTTAAGATATTGGAGAAAACTTGTGCCCAGATGTTCTATTATTGCTCA
The DNA here is from genome assembly GCA_013397555.1 of Urocynchramus pylzowi. Classification (NCBI taxonomy): domain Eukaryota; kingdom Metazoa; phylum Chordata; class Aves; order Passeriformes; family Fringillidae; genus Urocynchramus; species Urocynchramus pylzowi. The sequence continues at coordinate 3,409,834 of VZRH01003699.1, forward strand.
CCTGATGTACTCACTTTTATGAAATGGAAAACCATGGAAATGAAATCCAGAACACGAAGCGACAGTAAGAAACCTAATAGAGGAATTAGAAACATATCAGTCATTGGAACCAGTATACACAACCCTTAAGTATAGCAGTTTGGGACTTTGTTGAGCATGCTACCACACTGTTGAACATAAATACACAACTGGCCCTGATGGACCAAAGACATCTTTACCACTCATAAGAACTGCACTTAAAGAGACAGAATAGAGTTATTCTGAGGGGGGAAAGGGACTTGTGTCTTCAGTTCATGCAGTTAAACAAGTTGAGCCACTAAAGAGTAACCTGATCAGAAAAATCTACCAAGACTTGAACTGCTTTTCACTTCCAGGAACAGCTCTGATACCAGCACATCTCCACTGGAGATCTCATTATTTACTTCATAAGTAAACAATTAATCAAAATTGCCTTTTAAGATTTTTGGCTCACAAAGATAGGAGGCAGATATTTTTTTGAACTCATGATTCATAAATTCCCTTGTACTACAGTCATACATAACAAACATAACAAAATTTGCAATGTTAGCTCTACTAACTTACAATGGTATCACCCCTAATAAAACTGAGAAACTTTCTAAAGCAAGCTTTCAGAAGTCCTCAAAAAGTTTTCCTCCTGTTTGTGGCAACACTAAAAAATATAAAATCCAGTAAGTGTAGACAGCATTTTGTCTGTTGTGAGCTGTCCACTTCCAATAATTTACTCCTATTTGCAGGACTTCCAGTAAGCTTTCTAATGCATGGTGGAAGAGGAGGAGGCATCTGCTTTTGCAGGCCTTAATCACAGCTAAGGGAAAGCTAAAGGTAGTATGTATGAAGTTTTAAATGCAATTAAAAACTGCAAAAAAATCGGGGACTTATTTTACTCTAATTATAAGCAGGCTATTTCACTGGATATAAGTCACAAAATGCCATGTCCATGGGCAACTACACATCTATTATTCCTCAATGATTTACCTGCCATGAAAGAGATAAGTTCATACAGAAAAGGTGAGAAGTAAAAGCTATAAAGTCTAAATGAAAACTTTGTGAGGCATAAAAAAAGATCTTTTCTCAATCATTGAGCCTGACTCTTGAAGGTTGACTTTTATATGATGGATGAATGTGGACCACTACCCTTTACTTTAGTATACCCATGTCAGACTACCTCATACAGAGTATTTTTCTTAGTTTTCTTGGCTAGTCCATCTTACAGAGACAGATGTCTCCCCTTCTGATTAGCAGCCTATATTTTGGTGCCAAACTGCAAATTCTAATCCCACTATCTGAAGTAAGGGGTTACCTGGTGACTGAAGCGCAAAATGAAGTGCCACAAACATTTAATCTTAGTAAATATTTTTCTTTTATTGATATTTTTTTATTTGCCCGTTTATTTACTGAATTTGGAGTTGGGTGAAAAAATTAAGATTAATCATTTTGAGTACTGAAACTTTTCAGAAAAAATCTATTAACTACAATTCAGCATCCATAAAAGAACATTTTCCTTTTTCATTATAGAAAACTGGAAATTACGAATTTGAATGAGAATTTGGATCAAGAGAATGGAGATGGTCCTGTTAATCTCAATGCATTGGGTCTAATCCATTGCCCAGTCTGTCCTCATCACATGGAACGAATGTGTCACATCCTCTTTACAAGGATTTTTCTCTGTGACCCTGAAGCACACTCAGTTTATAAAAATCATCCGGCAATTTTTAGCAGCTAAATTTTGACAAATTGTAACAACTACAGGGGGGAAAAAGGGATTATGAGGACAGAGACAGATAGATTGCCGAACTCAAAGGTGCTATTGTTATTATACTAAATACTTTTTTTTTATCATTTTGGGGCACCCACCCTCCAAGATAGGTCTGGATTACAGAATCAGCAGACGACCAAAAGAAAGATTACCTTTAAGTCTGCAGATGCTGTGTGTGGCCACAGATTTTACAGCTGGTATATTTTAGCAAAAAATGCCTGTTGGCATAAAGCTGAGTTCCTATGGGTTTATCTCATCTCTATCTCTCCATCAAAGTTTTGACTTACTTACAAAAATATAGATGCAACAGTTTTTCCCTCTCAAAAATCATCTTTCTGAATATGTGCAGCATTTAAACAAATGATGAATGTAGATACAATAAAAATTGAAAAAATCTTGTTTCTATTGATAACTTTTTCTGCTCTAATCTTTCTTAAGAGCACAGTTGGACTGTTGAAATGGACTAGGTGATGACCTGGAAATTTCAGTTACATAATGAGTCCAGTAGAAAAAGTTGCTGAGCATAACTGGAAAAATGTTTCTAATTTTTGGAAGTGGTTGGTTTCATCTCAAATACTCTTAAGGAGGAATCTGCTAGAAACATCACTAGTTACTGAACTGTATTTCTATTTAATAACATTCCTGCAAAAGTGCAAAGAGAAGGTCAAACACACTGAAACTACAGGTCACTGCAATTTTTGTGAGATCAGTGCACAAAAGGTAAAACAATTAAGAAAAGAAAGGACAAAGATGAAAATCTGGAGCTGAGAGGGGAATTATCTGTTTCTATCACAACAGCATTTTTGAAATTTCAAATATTGTTTACTATCACTGATTGAAGCAAAAAGACAATAGTTAATTTTTTCTTTGAATTCTAGAATCAGATAAATGGATGAAGGTCAAACACAATCTATATAGTATATTTGTCTATGAGTGTGCACACACATATGCACTGCATTATTTTCCACTAATTTCAACAGGATCATATGACCTCTGCAACCAAGGCCAAGAGGGACATTTTTCTTTCAATACTGTGTTAAACAGGAATTATTTGATGAGAGAAAATTTCAAATTCCTCGTCTCTCTCTACACTATGGTAATACTAAAACATACCCCGGCAAAAGCCAGTAAAGTGTATACAACACTTTACTAACAGAATATACATAAAACAGAATTGGTGAAAAGAGTTGGTTTGACACAAAACAGCATTAAAAAGATTTCAAGATAAAACGTGTTATTTCATATGAGCTTGCTATTGCTTGTTTATCTACCAAAAGTTATTAGAGGCATTTTGATGATTGTCAACTGAGGAAAAATCCAGGTATGCCAAGCAAGGTAAAGAAGTTCTATGCTCAAGACAAAAGAAGTGGTATAGTTGGAAAAGGCTGAGGCATGGAGTGAAACAGTAAAATAACAACAATAAGCCATCAAAATAACAACAATAAGTCATCATGAAGATGTGTCCCACATGAAGTCAAAGATTTCCCAGAGATATAGTCTTAGAGGAGTTCTGAAGATGAAGTATTGAATTTTTTCACAATTATATGGTATGCAATGTTTATTGTTCTTGGAAGAATTAAGCACAAAGGTCATTACTACAATACAAATAATGAACTAACAGAGGAAAACATTTTCAAGGAGCAAGACTGCTTGATAAAAATCAAAGTCTTTACTAAATAGAAAAGGAAACATCAACAACCACAGTGAAATTACAAAAGTTCACTGTGTCCTGTAAAACAAAATGTTATTGCTTTAAGCCTAAGGGAAGAAGAGATCTATCATCTTGATAACGATGTCTATGCCTTGTGGTATTTTCAGGAAGTGATACAGCTTGAAGAGAAACTGGCTTAATATTTATCCATCATTTTCTTAAAAGACAAAATTTCCATATTTCTTTATCAGCTTTCCCCTTCCCATTTTTTTCCCCTTGTGTTTCCGCGTTATTTTGGTTCTTCACATTCAGTTATTTCTCATTGTTCCGCTTTCTCTTTTTTGTTCTATTTGTTTCTCTTTAGAATATGTTGAACAAAACATAGACATACCAATTTCATAAACTACACGCACACTGAATTATCTGATACCGACTGGAATGAGAATACTGAACAAATTCTTTGAAGCTTTTTTATAAACTCCAGAAAGGTTCTGTAGAGTTTCAGTTTTGTTTCACTTTTTTAAGGAGAGAGGAATTCATCTAGGCTTCATGTCTACATGTATGTTTGCCCATGCTTATATATAGTCATTTAAACCTAAAAATTACTTTATTTATAAACCTAAATTGGTTTATTTTAAAAGAAACCATATTTTATTTATGGTTTGACAGGTTGCTGATTGCTCACATTGTGCGGCAAATCTAGTAATCCATCAATTAGAAATAGAACAAATCAAACTTAACTTCATTAAAAATAAACCAACTAAAAAACAAAATGGCAAATAAGAATTTGTTTTCTAAATTGAAGTTCAAGCCATAAATTAGTTTTTTGAGAGTTTAAATATATAAAATTTTATACTATTCTGGTCATGGGTATTTTTCTTTTGTTTTTTTTTGTAGAAAAAGCCTTGCTCATCAATAAAATAAAACAAGCTAAATACTGTTTAAAGTCCCAGGAGACAAGATTTTTTTCCAAGTCTCTTAATTATCCAGACATTCTTGCAGCCATGAATGTGGTTCTTAAGCCAAACAAAAGTCTAGAATCAAAATAGCATGAGAACTGTACAGTCTCTCTAAGTATTAGTTGATGGTCTTTTCAAGCTTATACTTTGTGAAGATTGGAAGCATACTGCCTGATTTAGAGGCTAATTTATATGTCTTGTTTTGCAGGTAGCAAGAGTTGTTATTTAACTATTCAGTCTCACACCACTAAAGGAAACTAGGAACTTGTTTCACAAAAAAAAGGAAAATCTTTGCCAGTCTCTGCCTGTCTGGTTGTGAAGTTATTCAATATGGCTTAGTTGCCCTTTAGAAATAAAAGAATAACTGAATGAAGGAGAATGACAAATAAGGTGGTGAGTTTCCGTCTTTCCAGCAATTTTAATATCTGATCAACATAAGATAAGGCCTTAAAATTGCCTCCAGTAATATTTATTCATATTTGAATCAAATCACCAAAGCTTCTATGGTTACTTGAAATTTATTATTATGAACCTGTATATATGTGATTGGATGTGGAAAAAGAAAGGTGTAGGCAAAGGGAAGACACTTAATAAAATGCAATATAGATATTATATGAATAGGTTTTCTATACTCTAAAATACACAGCTAAAATTTAACAACAATATAAGGTGTATTTACATAACAGATTCACTCCTTCAAACCCTGTAGTTTAAATTAGGGTGATTCTCCACAGGATTCTCTATTTTTTGTAATATATTAGGTAGCTAACACAGCTAGCTAACTTTTAGATCAATATGATTAGTAATATCAAGAAGAAAATTCTCATGGAAATCAGTAAGGGTGTCTCAACAGAAAGGAATGTGGTTTTTGCTTTATATATAGAAAAAAAGGAAAATTAAGTATTCCTCCTTCTCTAACCCTGTCAGGAGATTAGATAAGAGAATTTATCCCCTGAGAATCTGCTTGAATCTGTAGGTGCTCCACTGTGATCTGTGTATCTTACCACTTTGTATAACATGACATGAGCCTCTGATGGCATAAAATTCTGAAAAAACACCCCTCACCTTCCACAGAAAAACACAATATATTTAAAATAAATTAAACATGGGTTGAGCATTTTGTCAGGAGACAACATCCCTAATTGGCAGCTGCTGTTACAGCAGAGGTTGATTAGAGATGAGAGAGTAGTAATTCTCCACAGAAAGGAACTGTCTGATATTATTAAAAATTACCTGCTTGTCACAGATGTTCACTCTGCTTATTTTTAGCATGTATTTGAGTTTGAAATACTGGAATCCAAATTTATCATTACCCAACCCACCAAGAATGTTTTTGGCAGTCATTTATACACTATCAGCAAAAAATGACCTGAATTGCTTGACAAGTTGTAAAAATTCAGAGTAATATAAAAAGGTGTTTTTAAGAGCAGCTTTTCTCACAGAATTTTCTAGTGGAGATGTCAAAACCCTGGAAAAATGGGGGGAAAATCCTGAGGCAAAAAATAAGAAGAGAAGTCATAAGGATCAAAAGTAGAAAGAGATATAATGACAGGAAAAAATATAGTGGGAAGAAGTTTGCAAAAGACATTTAGAACCAGATATAAATACTCTTGAGTTGCACTTCAGGTAAAGCCCATATTACTTTTCAAGTAAGTTAATGTTCATCACTACTCTCAGCAGTGTCTCTATCTCTTCCTCCCATTCCCATGTGTTGTAGTTTACCCCCATCTGCCAACTAAATACCATGCAGCAGCTCACTCATTCCCCCTCACTACCTCTCATAGCAGCCACAGGTGTCTCTCAGCCAACTTCCCCCCAGTTTATGTCCTGAGCATGACATTCCATGGTATGGAATATCCCTTTGGCCAGTTCAGGCCAGCTGTCCTGGCCATGCTCCCTCACATCTTCTTGTGCACTTCATCACTGGCCTGGGACACTGAATAGTCCTTGACTTGAGGTAAGCACTGTAGCAAGGACCAAACATCAACATATTCTCATGCTGAATTCAAAATAGCAGCATACTTAGCAGCTACTAAGAAGAAAAGAAACTCTGTCCCAGCCAAAGCTAAGATAGCATCCAGCCCTTATTCCATATCATTTACATCACGCCAGATTCCACACTTCCCAATACCCTGTGACCTTTTAGAGAGTTGCAGAATCCCAGAATGGGCAGGGCTGGATGGGATAAGAGTAGGTCATCAGGTCCCAACTCTGCCCAAGCAGGGTCATTCTAGAGCACATTGCTCAGGATTGCATCCAGATGGTTCTTGAATATCTCCAGAGAGGGAGACTCTGCAACATCTCTGGACAATCTGTTCCAGTGCTCAAGACACCTGAACAATAAAGTTCCTCCTCATATTCAGGTAGAACTTTCTGTGCATAAATTTCTGTCTGTTACACCTCGTCCTACTGCTTGGTGACACTAAGAGCCTGGCTCCATTCTCGTGGCACCTTTCCTTCCAATACTTACAGATGTTGACGAGGACCCTCTCAGTCAAAGTCTTCACTTTGATTTCATCAAAGTTCATTCTTCACTGATGTGGCAATTGATGGACAGTCTGGTTCTGATCCTTGGATCCAGAGTGGCAAAGACAGACACTGTGAGTCAGTGTGGTGTCAGGCCATAGAGGTGATATCACCCAGTGTTATATGGCAAGCAACATCGTGCAATTTTATTCATTGGCTATTATCACCAGAAATCAAATCCCCTTCAGGCACACACCAGATTTTCCCATCCTTCATCATTATCTACTAAATGCCCCTATATATTTGCGCAATGACAAGAAGAAAATTAGCTTTGTCCCAAATGAAACAGGATAGCACACTTAGTCTTTTAGAAGTTGATAACGTTTTAAATTGATTTGGAAGGACAGAACTCAACAATGTCACTATTTAAAAAATAATGTAAAGAAATCTTCCCTAATGGCCTTTGACCATAATTATGAGCTTTGCATGGCTTTGGGTATCTTTTACTTATCATGAAGGCACTGCATAGTGTGCAAGGGTTCTCTTCAATTGAATGATATCAGAACCTACAAAGAAAAATAGTGGAATTTAGAAAGTTTAAGAATAAGCAAAAGGCAACAAAATGAATATTAAAAGATAACAAAGAAGAACAAGGGTATTTTAAAGTCTGTGACACATCTTTGCAGTATAAAAGGAGTATAGAAGAAATATTCCATAATATTCTTATGGAACTTACATTGCATAGGAACATCAGCTTCTGATGAGCTGCCAAAGTTCTAGAATGCAGACACTTTTCTGTTCCTCTTCCTCTGCCTATTTTAAAAAGGGTTCAAACACTTTGAATACAGGCTTCTTAAAACTTCAGACTCCTGATGATGACTAGTGGTGAAGAGCCTTTTTCTTCTTTGTATACTGACTGCATCTGGCAGTCCATCTGCACTACTCACAACTTGCAGAGAGGTTACTGACAGTAAAGCCAAAGAGTTTCTTTAGGTGGCTTAGGTTGTTCTGTATCCCCTAAACCCCAGAAATGCTTATAAGTGAAAAGTTTCAGGCAAGTCTCTGGAAAGTTAGTCTCTGGAAAGTTAGGCCCTCATAAAAACAGAGGATAGTACTTAGCATCATATTTATTTCTTCTAAAAGTCAGCCTGCTTAACCCCTTCTAAAAAATATTTAGCTGTTTCAGAGTTAATTAATCATAATAGGTATAAAAACAGTCAGAACCCCCACAGACAACAAAACCATAGTTCAGTAAGAGATCCAGAAGAGAGTCTTCAGCATCAAAGATGCTTAAGCACATAGCACCATATGCATATTCTAATTACAGGAAATTTGCTTCAAGTTACTTTTGATTTATAATAAGCCACTGAGAACAGAAACTGGATCATTGAAGCCATTATTCTTCTCCTTTGGAAGGTAATAGCTAAACTGGTATTGATTTCTATAGAAACAGTCTTCTTTTTTATTTAATAGCAAGTGATAAATATAAATTGTTGACATTAACAAGCCAACTCTGAAATATAATTATTCCATTAAAAAAAATCCCCACTGATTATAGCTGTGGTAAACCCCTTGAGATAAGTTTTACTCAATTCAGTAGTTGCCAACAGTCTATTACAGCTAAGAACACAATTTCTTTGCACCTGTTAAAAATAGTTCTAGCAGATATAATATTCCACTCATAATAATAATGTCTGTATATTTGACATGGGTGAAAGAAAACATAAAACAAGATGAGAGACTATAATTCAAGGTTGGGGATTTTTAAGTATTTTCAATATTATTCAGGTATTTTTCACAGCAGTAAAAAAGTCACTGCTATAAAAGGATAAATTATAAGGTAAAATTTCTCCTTTCATCTAACTTCATAACCAAGAATAACAAATTTAATTAAAGCCCTCAAAGTCTTGCATAACAATATTTCAGGAATTACTGGTACAGTATGAAGAACACCAAGAACAAGAAACTTATGGGAATGAGTAAAAGATAAATCAGTATATTACTACTCTCTTGTTTGAACAATCAGAGACTTCACTTGGATACACAAGTGAGAGCTTATGACAAACTGCATATTTAGAGATAGTGTTTCTGTATAGTCTTTTTTCACTTAGCTGAGCATTTAAACAATATGCACTTTGTTCTCAATTCAAAACAATGGATTTGAATCCCTACCTTACTGACCATATGTAGTCTTCAGTAAAAGAACACATTCAGAAGACTTTATTATAAAATACTATACTGGCAAAAAAATATAATGAAAAGAACACTAAAAACAACTTGTCTATTTTACTGAGATTTCAACTTTTTTAGTACTTTCATGTTCTGTTGTCAGCCAGAGAACAGCCACAGCACATTACACAAATCTTAAAGTTAGTGCTATAACTTTCCTCCAGACAATTTCTTTCCTCTTACTTGAGCTCAAGGCACCAAAAAGAGTAATATAAAATTGATGTAATCAGGTCAATATTTTTCAATGAAAACCAGATTTTAACTAGTTGTGCAGTTTCAATTCTGACATTCCAGGAGTTAAAACCAAACTTAAAGGTGAATAAATAGTTGTTAAAGACTCTATTGAAGCTAAACTTTTCCACTAATTGATGTTTATTTGCTTGGTATAATAGGTATACTCTCTGTATTTACTTGTGAGGCTGGTGTGAATTATTTGTGAGGCTGTTGTGAAATTCTAAACTTAAATGTATTCTTAAGGGATGAATCTGAATGTTACATATTATATAATATATATTAAATGTAGCTGTTAAAAGATATTTCTATAAAAGCCACATGCATGTTATATACCATATAAATCCTAAACTCTCCATATTTTATACTATATAGCCATACTGTATGCTATGCATTATAAACTAGAATTATATACTACTTCATATTCTGTATTAATTATTTATGATTTATTATACATTATCCATTTTTATACATTATATCATAAAGTACATCTGTATAGTTTCCTGTGTTCAAGTAGGAAAGCACAAGACTATTGAAAAACATAAGCAATGGTATTATTCAGGGAAGTATGAGAGGCAGAGCTGATTTTCTGAAGCCTTCAGCATCCAAGATTTTAATTCCACACTACGTGTTTCCTTTGGAGAGATGCCTTCTTTCATCTAGCTTTTTCATAACTTGAGGACATTATGATGACAAAGCAGTCCTCAAATTATAATGAATGGTGAGAATCAGTGGTATTTGCTTTCAAATTTAAAACAGGAAGTTTTAAGAAAACCCAAGTACGTTTTAACCATTATTCTGATTTAAGTTTAAATGTCATTAGGAAAATAAATGGATTTTTTAAAAAATGTCTGAAAATATTTTAACTAGATTTTTAATGAATGCAGTATTGAATTCCTTTGTTCAAGTTGTTTAACATTGCAGAAGAGGCAAGCAGTAAAATATTTCCAAGACTTTGGAGTCTCAGTTCTAGACTCAAAAGTGATTTGAAAATGTACAAGCTTAAATCCTCTTTAACAAAAATAAGACTAACTTTATGATTGCTCTTTAAAATTCTGCCAGATTTCTCAGAACTGAATAACACAAAATACACCAGTAAAAACAAAAACAACAACAACAACAACAACAACAACAAAGCAGCACTACCTGAATTATAACTCTTGTTTCTGTTTTCCCACTATTTAAAACTAGTTCCTAAATGACTGACTGTGGAAACTAATACAATTCCATCAAATTTGTCTCATTAAATTAACAGAAAAGACATAGGAGAAAGGCAAGATAAAAGGCTACTATGAAAAAAATTTATCTTCTGTAAGTTTTGCATCTATTTTCTTTTCCTTGATGTTCAGTCTTCTTTTTAAAAAACAGAATATTTGCTATTGTTCTGGTTTAACCCCAGCTGGCAACTAAGCCCCAGGCAGCTCCTTGATAACTCCCCTTTCAATGGGATGGGGAGGGAGAATCGGAAAAGTGAAAAAAAATCTCATGAATTGAGATAAAGACAGCTTAATCAGGAAAGCAAAAGCCACAGCAACAAGCACAACAAAACATGGAATTCATTCACCACATCCCATGGGCAACTAGGTTTTAAGCCACCTCCAGGAAAGCAAGGCTGCATCACATGCAAAGGTGACCTGAGAAAACAAATTCCATTGCTCAAAACATTTCCCCTCCTTCCTTCTTTCCCCCACATTCTATACTGAGCATGATGCCACATGGCCAGGAATGGCTTCTAGATCAGTGGGGGTCAGCTGTCCCAGGTGTGTCCTCTCCCACCCTCTTAGGCATCCCAGCCTCTTGGCAGGGGGGGTGGGGTGAGGAGCAGAAATGTCCTTGACTCTGTGCAAGGGCTGCTCAGCAATAAAAGAAACATCCCTGTGTTATCAACACTGGTTTCCAGAACAATTTCAAAACACAGTGCCATACCAGCCACTGTGAAGAAAATTAACTCTACCTCAGTCAAAGCCAGTACAAATATTTTCATGCAAATTATGAGATGTGATATCGTGTGATATGAAGACACATAGATAACTGCACTTTTTGCAGCTAGGTACTCATATTGGGATGCCAAAAGTGATTGCTAAAAGAGTAAAAATGAATGACAAGATTGACCCCAAACACGTTTCTGCATGTCTCTTGTACTGGGTTTGTGTGGCAAGGTTTTGGTAGTGTGTGAGCTACACTACAGTGGTGGCCTCTCTGAGAAGCTGCCAGAAACCTCCTTTATGGCCCATGCCAGTCCTCTCATGGCTCCTCTTAAGACAGACCCACTGCTGGTCAAAGACAACCCCTTCAGTGATGGTGGCAGCACCTTGGGAATAACAAATTTAATGGGGAAAAAAAAATTAGTTAAAAAAGAACTGCAGCCTGTGGGAGTGGCTCATGTTGGAGTAGCTTGTGAAGAATTATCTCCCATAGGAGGGACCTCGTTCTGGAGCAGGGGGAGAGTGTGAATTCTCTCTCTAAGGGATGGCAGAGAAGTGTGATGAACAGCCCCCATTCCCTATCAGAATGGGGACAGGCATACAGGTAGGTAGAGATCTGGGGATAAAGTTAAGCCTGGGAAGGGGGCAGGTGTGGGAGGAAGGCATATTTTAAGATTTGATACTACTCATTATTCCTTTCCGATTTGATTGGCCATAAATTCAGTTTTATGAATCTGTTTTGTCTGTGATGATAACTGGTAGTGGTCTCTCCCTGCCCTTGTCTNATTCTCTCTCTAAGGGATGGCAGAGAAGTGTGATGAACAGCCCCCATTCCCTATCAGAATGGGGACAGGCATACAGGTAGGTAGAGATCTGGGGATAAAGTTAAGCCTGGGAAGGGGGCAGGTGTGGGAGGAAGGCATATTTTAAGATTTGATACTACTCATTATTCCTTTCCGATTTGATTGGCCATAAATTCAGTTTTATGAATCTGAATCTGTTTTGTCTGATAACTGGCAGTGGTCTCTCCCTGCCCTTGTCTCGACCCATGAGCCTTTCATTCTATTTTCTCTTCCCAGGGAGACTGGTAGAGCACCTTTGGTGCAGATCTGGCATCCTGCCCAGGTCAAATCATCACAATCTTACAGGCATGGGATGAAAAATCTAAGACAGTGACAGAAGAAAAAGAAATGTCTTTCAAGTGGTTCACTTGTGTTATTCAAGGAAAGGTGCCATAGAATTTTTGCTGAAAATACAGTGTGTGGTAAACCTTGGCAAAGGAAAACTGTAAGGAGGGAATATTCAGTGTTGACTGTCACTTTTGGCCTCTTCCAAAATTAGTGTATTTGTTCCTAAGAGATACCAGACTAGGAAAATTGCAGATGGGGTAATCATGAATATAGAAAAGAGATAGTAATAAAGAAATTCTATATTCAGAATGTTGTTACTAGGCACTGTCAGGAATAGGGTTTTTTGTGCCATTTGTCATAAGCATTTGTTGATGCTTTAAAAGGAACATTTATATATAATTGTGAAAAAATACTGATTGAATTAATTTTACAAGTCCTCTTAGACCAAAATTAATCTCTAAGAGTTGTACAGTTCTTCCTCATAAATCCAGAAGTTAATTCAAGGTCCAGCCATAGGGCCTAAGTTTGTTCCTTTATCTGACTAAAACAGTGCTTCAGCCATTTGACAGACTTCTGAGTTAATCTTAGAATACAGGAGGATAAAGAGGGGTTATAAAACATGTATGTATATGTAATGAGTACATAGGGTAGGGAGAAGAATATTTTTGTAAAATAATTATACTTGCCAGGAATAGGTCCCAGGGAATGACAAGAAACCTTTTGTATTAAAAAAAAAAAATCACAAAAGTAATGGTTATGCATAGATATTACTGGCTTTTTCTTCCTTGACAAGAAAAGAATCATTGTTAAGAAAAAAAAAAAAACAAAACAAACTAGCTAGCCATATTTGACTGGAGGAGTTTGATGTTCTTCACCCAGTTCTACTAGTTCCTGTTTTTCCAATTTGAAAAAGGGAACAAAAAGTAATGCAGTGAAAAGCAGATGTTTGGCTCAGCTCAGCTGGTAAATCTATCTTCTATTGTACCAAAATTACACTTTCTTATTTAAAGCACAGATCTTAATAGTACCAAAGGGTTCCTTGTCCCTTTTTACAATTACACTCTATTATTTCATGTGCATGTATTGTATTTTTTCAGATTATTTAAAATTAAATATATATGTGTGGAGGATGTGTCAGACTCCAGACATGTTAAAATAATCTAATACTTTAGTTAATTTGATTTGATCACTATTTTATGTAGACTACTGATTCAAAATTTGTCAGAATAGACTTTTTCATAGCTCTCATAAGTCTGGTGACTCCCTGATGGAAAAACTTCAGTGACTGGGTTTAAATTTGAAACAAGGTTATTCCACATACTGCTTCTCTTCTGGACATATGGTCTTATGCCACAGATGTGCAATTTTCATTAGCTTTAATAGAATTCATTTCTGCCAACCCAAAGAACAATTTTCTGCAATTTGTCAGTTAATTTTAGAGAGGATATTTTTGGCTACATGATGACATAGTTATATAGTACTAACATGAAAATGGTTTCGAACATTTTCCTTTAAGTAGAACATTTTAATTTTACATTTGTACTACATAGATAAAGCCTAGAATGGGAATTTTCAGATAAGTAAGACAGCTAATGTAGAATACTGTAACATGGAACTAAAATCCCCATTATTATGAGTTCACAGTTTAAAACAGTAGGGAGAAAAATCATTAGGTTAATTGAGCTCGCACAGTGGTAAGCATTTATGCATGAATTAATTACATGACTCATCTATAGAAGTCCTATAATATTCAGTAGGTGTAATTTCACTAAGAAATTTTTGGATCTAAATTGGAAAACCCTGTTGCAGATCTTCCATACATCCACGAAGATAAATCTGGCTACCTTAACAGGAATTTGGAGATGCAATTAGGTCAAAGCTGAAAAGAGATTTTGTGTTCCATCATGCCTCTGTTCTCCAAAACTGTGGTGATTTCTTTCTCTAACTGCAATATCAATTCTCTGAAGGAATCAGAAATCAAGGTCTAATCATTATTTCTGAAAGCAATGCTAGGGTTATTCTGGCTCTGTGCCATCCTTGCCTCCAGCAGGTAGAATATCTGCACTGAAGTGATGTTACTGTAGAACGTGCTGTGGGTACTGGGAAGCAGAACAGGGAGCTAGATTTGACTTTTGTTTTTCAATCCCCTACTGTATTTCTATGATACTTTTGTCAAATTGTCACTGTTCAAGTTGATGCTTCCTTTAAGTACCTAGTATCTAATGTACATAATGGTCAGAAATAAGGTAATTTAAATGCATTTACAAGTGAATGCTGTGCTGAAAGATTTGAAAACTTGTTTTGGAAGACAAGTTCCCCTGAAATAATTATATATAATCTTTGGAATTATTGACTGTTCTTCCAGAAGTCTAAGACTGATGCAGTACTGCTTGGTTCTATAGGATGGGGGAAGGACCAAGTGGAATTCTCTCAATATATTTTTAAGAAATCACTCCTTTGTTTCAGTGAAACCTGATATTATTTTGAGAGAGAAATATATTTTTATACAATGCTTGATAATTTTACCTCAGAAATCCTAGGTGAATCTGCTATGCCTCCTTCGTAAAATAAAGGTAATAAAATACAGACAGCCTTTAAAACTACAGAAACTGATAATAGTCCTAAATGAAATTCTATTTAGTCATTTACTGACATAATTATTAACAGGCTTCAACTTTACTATCATGATTATTAACAGGCTTCAAATATGTGTTTTGCACTGAAATGAAACAAATATTAGAAGTGCTACAATATTAATACCTCTAATTTTAGACTATACTTAGGAAACAAGGCAGGAATACTTTTGTGGGTGAAACAGCTTAAAACATTGCTCACATGCAATAGGAGCTCATTATAGTAGTACAGCCTGTAGACTGAAAAACAGCAACTGTGCATAAAAATACCTTTTTGAAAACCAAATGGATTAGAATATCTTTGCTTCTAAAAGGCAATAAGAGCCATTTTCAATATTATTTTTCATACATTTTAGTTAGAACAGCTGATGTGCTCGGTCTGTTTTGAACATATGGTGGTACTTAAAAGCTTTTCATAGAAATGCATTTGTTTTTTCAAAACATTCAGGAACTAACATGACCAAGCAGTTAAGAAAATATTGTCACTGTAAAATCCTAGGGTAACTACAAAACCAGACTTGTTTCATTTACACTTAGAGATGAAGAATGGAGTGAATCTACTGGGAAGACCTAAAAAAGCTCAAATAACACTTGAAAAGGCTCAAATCAGGACTAAACTCAGCCCCATATAACATTTAGCTATTATTTTGACACTCTACAGAGAGAAAATCGAAACTTTTGTGAACTCATTAAAGTTTCAAACACCATAACTCAGATCTCATTGATTTCAATGAAAGCAGCTGGCTAGGTGCAAAAACGAATCCCTGCGTTTATGTGTGTTTCTCCTGAAAGCTTGGAAACATCTACCTCCTTATCTGTATACCAGCATGGGAAAATTTCCTTCTGAGTCACACTTTTTCCCATTTGTGTACAGGCACATTTAGTAATTCTATGTGCCTTCTTTCCCTTTTTGTTTTATTTTTTTGTAATTCCCTGGAGAATAAGGACACTTACACACTTGAGCACCTTTCTCACCCTTACTTTTTTCCTCCAGCTTCAGTTTATTGCTTTTATCAAAGAATAAAGAAAGTTTTCTAGCCACTTCAATTTAAATGGAAGAGTTCCATTCCACTTCCATTTAAATGGAATGCAGAGTTATTTTCATGCAGAACTTTTGCTCAGTAAGAGGATCCACAGATGCAGTGGCTCATAGCTGTCATTACCATGTTCACAGATACATGTGAAGCAACTGTAGACTTTCCTAAATCACATTTGTTTATTATGAAAACCATAAAGAAACCCTGCCATTATATAAAATCATTTCAACAGAAGTTTATTTTCTTCTGTGTCTTTTAGGTACTATAACATTATATTTACTTTTTCATATTGATGCTGCAAGACTCTTTCACATTTAATTACTTGAAAATTCTTCATTTATCTTTGGAATGGTATTCAGGGGCATGCTGGATTTACAATACATCATTCTTCCAATATGTGAATTGCTAGTGGATATGTATATTTTGGACTTCTAGTCTTCTGTTCCTGACTCTTTTCTGGACAGTATCAGCAACATATTTAGTCAAAATATGGGGCAGCACAAGAAGCATAAAATGCTTAGTTTTCACTTCCATAGCAATGTATTGCTGAGAAATGAAAGAAAATGTAAGAGATTTACAGTCTTGTCTTTTTATTGCATGACAGTAGTCCTTGGGACAGATGAGAGACTGGAAAATGTAAGCCTGTATTCTATATTTCTTGGAAACATATACAGTGCTTTCCCTGGGCTGCCAAGGAAAAGATACACAGTTAGAATGTGAACCACTCCACATTATACCAAAATAAACATAGTTTTTTACTAGTAAGTAGGATTCTACTCCATTTCAAGTGTTTATGATGTACTTATTTATGAAGCAAGGGTATAGCAAAACCTTAATAAACCTTAACCAGCTTTACTGTAATAGATTTTGTAGATGTATTTAAAATTCCATGAAGTATCAATCAAACTTGAAACTACCCAAAGAAAGCTACTTTGTATGAAGTAGAAATAATCTGGGGCTAGGACAAAGTCAAAGAAATACTGCTTATAGTAATAAATTATGGTGTGAATATGTATTCCTGGGGTGGTTTTGTTTTGGGTTTTTTGGGTTTTGTTGGTGGTTCTTTTTGTTTGTTTGTTTGTTTGTTTGTTTTTGGTAGTTTTTGTGGGGTTTTTCTTGTTTTTTGTTCTGTGTGTTTTTTTTGTTTTTTGATTTCTATATGTGCAAAAATAGGTGGCTTTTTCTACTCAAACATTTTTTTCTGGACTTCCACAAGCAGAAAAAAAGCATTTCATAGAATGGTTATTCATACTTTTACCTCAAGCTGTTTCGTTGTACTGTCTCAGTTTAAGTGCGTTTCTTTCTAATATTTTCAAAGAAGTTTACTGAGAAAGTCTGCCCCATGTGTCATAGAGAAAGCACAGCTGGATCAATGGAAGCACTCAGCAAATATTAGACTCAATGTGCTCCATCTTCCAGTCTCCAGTGTAATTGCAACTGATAGGACAACCCAGACAGAGTTCCTTCAATGACTTCAAGTTCAAAAAAGAGTTCTCAGAATTTTCATAGGTTTCAGCACCATTCTCACTAGGAAAAAAGTATGCACAAACAACCTATTTTACTTGCTTAATATTGCAGCAATATTTAAAAAGTAAAAAAAAAAATAGAATACCTATGAGCTGACACAGCCTGGCAAGGACAGACCTTATTGTGATGTACAGCCATTCTCATATCAAGCACCCAGACAAAAAATTTAGGATTGCAATTGCTATCTCAATTTCTGAGCTTATCTTAATTAGAACAAAAGAAAAAAAAAAGGAAAATCAGAATGAGAAATTTGCATATGTGATATGTAATACCTAAAAAAGCCATAAGAAAAAAATTGTATGTTCTCAGAGCTACTGCACAATTCACTGTTATTTAGCTCCCAAGAGCTAATTAACTAATCAAAAGCTTTCAAGCAGATCAAGCCAATCAGGGAAGGACCTCAATAAGAAACTTCCAGAAATAGTTATAATGCCAGATGTAGAGTTAAGAGACCCTTTATCAAGAAAGGAGGACTTGATGAAGTGAGCACATAGGCTGGTGAAGATCTCACAGTGGTTGTGAGGGTTCACATAGGTTTATTTCTCTGCATTCATTGGTAAAACTTGTAAAAGAGTGTGGCTTGAAACCAGTACCAGGGTTTCCTTTCCATGTCAGAACAAAGACATGTAGGTAAAATTATAAAAGTTGGGTAAGTGTTACTGCTGAGCAATAGGACTAGAGGCAGTGGGCAGAAACTCTTGCACAGGAGGTTCCACCTGACTATGAGGAAGTTCTTTACTGTGTGGGTGACCGAGCACTGGAGCACATTGCCCAGAGAGGCTGTGGAATCTCCTTCACTGGAGATGCTCCAGCAGTGTCTGGATGCAATCCTGTGCTGTGTGCTCTAGGATGATCCTCCTTGAGCAGGAAGTTTGGACCAGATGACCCACTGTGATCCTTTCCAATACTACCCATTCTTTGATTCTGTTATTCTTTAAAAGAGTTTGAGCTTAGCTTCAGGAAGCATTTCACACTTTCACAATCAGTGCTGCACTGCTCAGGAACATTCCTGAATTGCACTGTAGTGCTTCTGTAGATGTAAGTGGCAAAAGGCCAGTGGGTTTTATGTTCATAAATAAAAATTTTTAGATCCACCACAGCATGAATTGTTAGTGGTTACTGTAAGGACTGGAAGAGAAATAAACAGCTGTAAGAAATCTACAGTACTAGTTTACAAGTCAGTAAGAAACATAATGAGTTTCAATTTGAACAGGACTCTACCTTGTTAGAACTTATAATTTGAGGATTTTCTAATATTCAAAATAAATTACAATAGCTGCAGGCAGTGTGCAAGACTGTTAAAGCTACTCAGTTGCAAAGCCAAGGGATTTGATAATGTATACAGTTTTTCCCTTGAGGCAAAAAATGTAATTATGAAAAAGTTCTGAACTGAAAAATAGTCTTGTCATCTGTTTTTATGGGAGATAAAAGATCATTTTAAGGTGAAGAGGTTGCGTATAAGAAAGAAAATTAAATTTAAAAAACCCAACATGACCAACACTACAGCTGCTGAAGAATTGTAAGAAGAAAATTAGATATTATAATTAGAAGGGGAAATCATTCTACCTGTACTAGACATATGCTATTAAAATATTTAATTCATCTCCTGATTAATTCACTGGATGATGTGAAAATTATTTCAGAGGTGATAAATCAGTAGATTAATATGTATTCAGCAGGGATATATGAGATAGGACTGAATTAAACTTCCTAGATCAATAGAAGATGAGTTAGACCCTTCTCACTATATTGGTCTAGAGCATGGTATCTTCTTTTTTCATGTGGTTCTAAATTATCTTACTGTCTCTATAACTCCTGATCAAGTGAATATGATTGAAAACGGACTTCTGGTGCAAGCAATTTTAGCTGCTATTTTAATTTTTTTTTTCCTGACTTTTTTAAAGAAATTCTCAGGTGTACTTTGGTAAATGAAATCTTAATTCTCTAGTTAAAAGTGATAGTGATACTGCCCCTAACCCTCTCTCAGCAGATTGCATTCCTTTACATTTGGAGAAAAAATATACCCATCAGAGTTGTCATGTGTTTGTCTTATTTCTATCACCCCATTCAGCTGTGTTAAATGGCTTCCAACTTTGAAGTTCTGGATTGCTACAAGATTTTTTTATGACAAGTCTTTCTAATGGGAACCTGGGGAAAAAAATTGGTATGCAATATGCCCATAACATCTTTAACATTCTTCATTATTTTTATAAGGAAGCCTTTCAAACTGGAATATTTAAGCTGAAAAAGAGCATGAGATTATGTGGAAAATCTGGAAGACAAAAAAAAAAAGGGATGTAGAAAATATATTTATTTTACTTTTTTTTTCCTTTCTAAAGAAAAAAATTCCCCACAGATAGCAAATAACCAGGTAGTAAAGGAATATAGACTGAAAAAGGATACTCCGATTTAAGCTGTACCTGAACAGGAATGTATTTTCCTTATTCTTTGAAATTTTCAGGTACACTGATATGCTTTTTTGGAATTATATTTCAAATCTGAAAAGAGAAAACTTTGCTTCCATTTTTGCCTCTACTTGCACTTCTGAAGAGTGCCATGATTCTTTTTCAGTCGTCACTTCAGACTATTTGATACTGCAAGAGTAGAGTAAATGAAAAGTTAAAAAAACATGCAGAAGGAAGAAAGTTCAGAAACAAATTTATTGAAAGGAAGATAAGAAGATATTGGAAGTCAATGTGAGGGAATGGATGAAAGGAAGACAGATAAAAAGTCAGATTAAAAATCATTATTAGTTTCTAGCATGGCTGCACTAAAGTCAGCATGATAAATCCTTGTAAATGCTCTTTCAGAGTTTGTCAAGTGATTTCTCTTGGCTTAAACTGAGAGGGGAGAAGAAGGAATGGGCCTGATACTAATGAAAGAGGATATATATCTGTTTTCTGTGCCACACTACTTAATGAACTGACAACAAAGTCATGGTCTCACTAGTGAATGTTTTAAATACTACTATTCCAGTGATAGTGGTATCATGCAAATGCTGATTTTATTTTGGAGATACACAAGATAAGGAATGAAAATATGAAGTACAAACCATGAATATTTCATAGTAGACCAGCATCCTGGTAATTAATTTTTCTGGAAAAATCTAATTTCTTACGTTTCATTTGTCTAAAACTGTATTTTATCTGAATCTCAAGTACTGCACACTGGGAAGTTTGGAAATTAGATTGGAGATAATGAGGTTCAGCTGAGACTTTGAAAAGAGGAGACAAGTCAGCTGGCTGTATTGAAAGCTGATAATGTGTCAAGAGAAATCTACATCCCGTTTTCTTAATGATCTGGTGTAGGTTGATTGCTATTGAACAAATTCATTAGCAAAGTTCGTAAAAGCAGAAAAAATACATTAACTAATTTTACCATTGACACAAAGTTGGAAGATGTCATTAGTACTGAATAGTCAGAATATTTGACAGGAAGATGAGGGTGACTAAGGAATAAGGAAATAGAAATAGGATTAAAATAATCATATCAAATTCATGGTCTGAGCTGACAGTAAGACATAAGTTAGTCTTTATTAGCAGCTCCAGCCTAGTATTGACTTTGAATTCACTAACTAGGACAGAAGAAAGAACTATCTGTGTATTAATCAATAATTTATATTGGTTAATACAACTGGTTGGTTATATATTATATAACCAATATATATTGGTTAGTATAACTTATTGGTTACCAATAAGTAATAGGAGACAGTAACACAGCGAGACTCTGAAGACTACAGGTCCCTCTCATAATGCTTCATGTGAGCCCATCTCAGCTGAGATGGGGGAATATCAAAAGATGGCTGCAGGCTTTTTAGTACACTCAAGATGTTTTCTGAACCTCCCTTAAAAAAGGAGTCAAAGATTTGCCTATAAAGCCAAAAAATAAAAAAGTCATGGACCGTAAATGAAAATCCTTTATATAAATATTATGATACTTCAAGCTGATGACGTTGGCTGTAGCAAAACAATGGTATGACATTATACTATGCATAATTCTCTGTTTTGATTGTGAGTATGTGTACTACTTCCCTTTGCTTGAGCTCCAGGGAGTCATTTAATTCATCCAGGGAAAAGACAAGCATATGAGAACTATTCTTGATCTAAAATCTGTCAAAAGATCAGGGAGGTATAAGCTGACCTTTAGCAGACTCTTGAAAAGTAGAATTGTTATCACCAAAGGGCTGAATCTGTAACAGTGTTTTAAAAGCCACACAAAAGCAGAAGACCTCTTTTACTTAAAACTAGAACTTAAAAATAATAAACAGTGTATTTGATTGTGATATGAGGGATTAAATCTGATAAACTTCCTACTTTTGTATTGTAATGAATGCATAGATACAGCTGGAATTACTTCAGCAATTTTCTTAAACAGAGAGTGAACTGAGTTCTTAAGAATTTGGAGAATTTCCATAGTCTGGTTCCTTGTGGAACATGATACCACAAAAGCCAGGTTACACTGACCATTTACTGTTTCCAGTGGTGATTTGATGTGTTTCTCCTTTCCACCAAAATGGGATGCTGGAGATGGTAGGAACCTCAAGAATAGAGATCAAAATTCCAAATACTGATGGGGTCAGAATTGCACATTGTTATCTGCAATACATCCAATATCTGATGCTCGAATGTGTTCCTTTTTCATTTCCATAACAACTGTAAAAGGAATAGAAAATGGCACAAAATTAAGCTATTGAAAGGGAGTTTTAATAAATATAGATGGTTTAATATTTGTGATTCTGTGATAACTTATGACTAAAGAATTGCTAGAATTTAAAAGGGTTCATCAGTATTGCATTTGTCAATTAGTTGAGTTACCCTTGTATTAGCTGTATTCCTTTTGCCACTATTATTAGAGGCAGTTCTGTAAATGGAAGGAACTGTACTGGGGACAGGGACTTTTCTACTCATATGTTCTTCAACATAGTCATGATGACTTTAATACTCTTGATGGACTATCCTTAACAGCTTTCCTGGTAAAAGTCTAGGATTATAATTACCTGAGAAATAAAGAAAACAAAAAAACCCACAAACAAATAAACAAAACAAAACCAAAAGAAAACAAAAAAACCCCCCCTATTTTTCTTGTACAATATTTGGATGCATTTTTAATAGGAAATTATTTTAGTGTTTTTCTCTGAATAATGATAAAATTATACAAAGTCTGAATCAAGTTTCAAAAGTTTGCAAATATTTCCAAAGCAGAAAGGGAAGAAAAATAAGGTTCAACGATGCAAAATTTTTGAGTTTAGCAGGATTTGTATTTTTTCTTCCATAAGAATGAGATTAAGTGCCAGAATGATGCATACACATATCCATGTTTTGGAGAAATTTCAAAACCACCAATAACTCAGTCAGAGATCCACTATAGCTACTATGGTTTTCTACAGTGCCCTTCTGTGTTCACAGCTTCTCAGTTTTAACACCAAACCCAAGAATGAGGAGAGAGGAATCTCTAAATTGATAGCACAGAACATGAAGCCACTATGTTAACTAATATTTTCACATATATTATACTTTATCTTCCAAATCTTGCTCTTTTTTTTTTGTGGAAGGATAATTTTATTTCAGAGTTTCTCTTTCCTTCTAAGTTCTGCTGTTAGCTTGATTCTTCTTTTCAGAGGTTTTCTGAAGCTAAAAGGTACATTAGGAGTCTATATTTCACAAAAATCTAGTAATATATTAGTACTTTCTAAGCTAGGCTGCTTTCTCTGCAAATTGTGAAGATCAAAAAGCACAAGGAAGATTGTGAAAACAAATGACAAGTGAGCAGATAGAAGCAGGAGGGAGGATTTTTCCATTCTATGATTCTTGGACAAGTTTATATGCAATTTTCTTCATGAAGAACTCTAATATATCCCATAGGAATATATTAGTTTTATGACTCAGAAGGAGGTGTTTTTTAAAAATTATTTTAGCTTCATGTACAGGTTTTTTAATAATGACAATGAATGCTAGTAGTTTTTACAATTTAAAATAAGCTAGCTGGAGGAAAGAGGCATAGTAACTTAACCCAATTGCATATAAACACACAAATTCATGCAGTAGTATAGATTTTCAAAAAACACTGAACACCTAGTGATCATCTTCAAGACAACAATCCTCTGTTAGGGGATAGAGCAGATGCCAGACTGAGTACTGAAGCAAAAAAGAAAAAAAAAAAAACCCATTGATTACTGCAACTGATCCTGACATTGTTTTGTATACAGAGCTCTCCATGTCTCTGTAATAATTCTTATCCACAGTTTCTGCATTGCTAAACTTGGCACTGAGCCCCATATCTACAAATCCCAGAACATTAAATATTTAGGTTAAAGTAAGCAAAGAAAAGAAAAGCTAGTCAAACAAATCTTACATTCACTTGTATGAATACTCTGACGATTTGTCAGTATAGTACACACATTTTGTTCAGCAGCATCATGGATTTATAGTGTTTTACTGATCCTTTTAAACTGGTTTTTTCTCAGTGACAGAAAGACACCTGAACAAACAGTTTTGCCAGCTTTAGTATTACATGACAGATAAAACAAAATAAGAAATCTATTCACTTACAAATAAGGGATTTTAAAAACCAAGACAAGATAATGGCTGCAGGTGGGATTTTGTAAGAAAAGGTTGTGCAATGTTCTGTGTTTGGGGAAGAACCTATAAAAGCACACAGGAAAACTGCAACTAAGGGTGTAGGCTTCAGAAGAAAGCACATTTCAGAAGAGCACAGAGGCTGTGTGACCTCTCCTAAACTGTAAGGAGGAATAATAGCCATAAGGGATAACCCTTTTGATCCCATAAATACCATTTCTCAGGAGAATCCTGAAAAAAATAGAAGGCTGCTGAGTTGAACAGATAGAAGATATAACCATAAAACCTTAATAAGAAATTGGCAGTTTTTCAGCACTCTGCTAGGGTGCCAAGAACTCCAAGAGAAATTGTTATGGGGTTAGAGACACAGAAGATTTGAGAGGGGACTTATAAATTTCTTGGGTGATTCCTTAAGAAAACTTGAGGCTGGTGATAAATTAAAATGTAAGTGGAAATAATACTTGACGCCTCCTTATTGTACCACATTTTCTGCTTTATATATGTATTGTGCAAATTTAATTCAGTTGTGCAAAGTATATCTTACTGAATTATTTGGAGAGACAGTGCTCAAATTTGTAATGGTATCATGTTGTTAACATGGAAAACCAAGAAACTGGGCATATAAATTAAATTTTAATACTGCGTTATCACATGATGTGAGATTAGTTTATCATTAATTAAAGTCTTTGTTCCTCCATAAAATTTGTTATTTTAAAGATCCATTTTCTTGCTATCTAAAATCCCACAAAACAAAACTCAGGTGATGATTAAGCCAGTTCTATTTTCTGATATGTAAAGTATTTCTTGTGCTGCAGAAAGGATTGCTGCATTGTAAAATGTATTTTTTGACCACAAAATCAGTCATGGGACTAAATACTTTTTAAAAAACAACATGAATGTACAGGGAAGTAGAGGAAAAGTGTACATGGGAAAGAAATCTAATATATATGGAAGTGAAAAAAAATCTTGATTCACCTCTTTGGGTGATGATGAAATACCCTGTACAGATTCCTTGCAATTAGCCGGGATTAGGCTGGCTGAAGAAGGAAAGCAGTATATTTACACAAGTCTGGGCCTGTGTCTGAGTCAATTAACCTCGCTGAAAGCAAGTTCATTAGTTCAGTTTTGCAGAGTCTTAACTAACCTGGCAGCAGTGTCCACAAATGAGACCAGCACCTCTGCCCTGCAAACGACACGGGAGGACAGCAGATCTGTGGGTGGTGGGCTGGATGCCTCTGTGCTACTTCTGGAGCACAAAGCACTTGTACACTCACCCTGTGTAATTGCTTATGTTGGTGTCACTCCTCTGATTTTGTTAAATGCAGACAAACAGCAGAGATGGAAGGAATTCACAGATAGCTAGGAGATATCTTATATATTGATTCCTATATATTGATAGGAAATGGTAGATTTGGGAGAAAGTCAATAAAGTGGTATTAAAACCTGGAGTATAATTTGAAAGAGATTTCAGCGGGAAAGAAAACAAAAGTTTCATAACAATAAAATGTTCACAAACTAGCTTTTTATTGCATTGAATTATTGGGGGTTTTTTCCCCCCCAAAAAAAAACCCCAAAACATAATGAAAAAGCAATTTCAAGAGAAATACTACGGAAGTGTATTTGAAATCAGTTTTATGGAACTTCACTTAAAATAGGAAAGCTCAGAATCAGCAATTCAAAAATTAGATTAATTGAAATGGTAGTAAAACATCACTTTCAGTTCTACCTAACTATGGTTTCTGATACACATCAGCAAACATACACTTTGTTTAGCCCTACTTAGGGTTCATTTCTGTGAGTTAAAATAGTCTAATCTTTTTCATTTGCAACTGTGCATTAAGAGTATTAACTTCTGAAGGCTGCAAAGTTGTTCAGAATGTGCACATCATTGAATACTTGGCAATGGTACAATGTTTGAGGAATGGTGAATCAGCTGGGACCAATCGAAAATGGCATTCTATGTGATAATGTAAAGAAGACAATTCAGTTTTCAGCATTCATAAATATAGTCATACTGATTTTTATGTTTTATTTAGGTTGCCAATTATTTGAGATGTATTTTTGTTTCTCTAAATATTGCAAATCATGATAAAATGCCACTTATGGGAACCAAAGCAATCCTGTGAAAGAAGGTATTAGGCTGCCCAACCAGCAAAGTCATATGTAGGAAACTGCTACTGAATCATATAGGGGCAACGGTGCAAAACTCTCTCATGGGATAAGACCCTGGGCAGACCTGTGAGACCAGAGTGATTTAGTATTTGACAGGCACACTCTGGGCTCTTTGCTGACTTTGGCAATGGTTCTATGACACCTCATGGCAGTAGACCTTCAGTGCTAATGACTTGTCTGAACATAAAAGCACATATCACTTCATGCACTATTATGCTAGTTTATGATGACCACTTTGTAGTTTCCTTTTCCATGGGGTAAAAAGAGGACCCAATCTTCAGCCACTAGCCCTAGCTGGACATGAAAAGCCATGTGTTTACTGGACAAACCTACGACTGTCACTCAACCTATTGGCTGAGAGAGCATGTTCATTTTGTATTAAATACCCATCTTATCTTCTCTGTTTGTCTCCTCTTCTGTCCTCCCCATTTTTACAGTTATCTTTAAGAGTGGAACACCACTCCAAACTGTTACCCTGCCTTATTTTTTTCTAGGCAAGAAATCCAGATATCATAGGCCTAATATGCTTTTGTGAGTATAGAGAACAACTTTTCAAGCTCCATAAATAGTAAGTCAATATATAGATGAGATCAATAAACATACCTATGACCCTCACTGACACATTTCTGTTGTTTACTAAGATTTGATACTGATACCTCCTATATTATGCAGGCTCACAAAACACATATTCACCTCTGAGCTTCCACTATATACTGGCTAACAGTCTTCAACAATATTTTTAGTCTTAATTAAATCCTGATGTTTTTACAGTTCCCAGTGGCACAATCTAACCTTTCTATTGCCTATTCTACTTAATTTAGGGATAGTTTCTGTTCTTAAATTGGCTGGGACTTGGGGAAAAAATGTTTCCTATAAACTGAAGTTTTATGCTCACTTATTCTAACAAATAGATGTTCCCATTATGATAAAAATGTCACAAGAGGAACACGAATGTGTAAAAATATGAATTATATCATGCAATTCTCATTTTTATTTTATTTTTTTTTTAGTAATATCTGAGAAAGCTCCATTTGTTAAAGTTGAGCCTCTTCTCAGTATATCCACCATTAGTTTACTCTTTTTATGTTCATATATAGTCAGTGCTTCTTGTGGAAAACTGTGTGTGTAAGAAAGAATTGCAATACATTAAAGTATTAAAGTAAACCAAGAAAATAATTTTTCCAAAGGGACTGTAGGTGTAAGTCACACAAGCAGCTCTAAAGACCTGTTTCCTGCAAAGGTAAGAAATCTCTGAAGTATCCTGATAGGAATGGTGCTCCACAATGCATGTTTTGTCTTCTAATAAATAAAACTTATTGGGAAAAAAATGACACTTATAATCATTAACAATACAAATTCTAATTATAGCTAGTGAGATAAGAATGGTACCCACACATTTTGAAGAGTTTAAATCATTGTCCAAGTATCTCTTTCTTGAGAGTTGTACAGTTAGATGCAGTGGTCAGCTCATAGTAACATCAAGGAGCACTAAGGGAATCAAGTTCTCACAGTCACAGGGAATCATGAAGAGAAGTTACTCCAGAAAGGTTTGCATATCTGTTTTATCCATCCCCAGAAAACAAAAGAATCCCAAATAAACAAGCAAAGAAGACACCGCAAAACAAAACAAACAAACCCCACCCATTAAAAAAAACTGTCTCAGGAGCACAACTGAAATAAGAAACACGAGTAATAAGTCAAATTAACAACATTACAGATTTGCAGGAGCATTGATTGAAGAATAACAATTCCAAAAATTCCAAAAAGGGTTCCAAAGGACACAAATATACACATTTGTAACATTATACCTGGTTATCTCTTTCACTGCTACTATATGCCACAGGTGTGGAATAGGCAAAATTATGTAGTGAGGGAATGATGACAGGTCTGGATCCATACATCATTCCTATTGAATTGCTTATGTGCACCTTTTATTTATTTAGGTATTTTCATTATTACTCTTGGACGTGTTTCAGCAAGTTAGAGTTTCTAATTGACTTAATGGAAACATTCTGAAAAAAAAATCTGTTCTGAGAACGTTTTGCTTGCATTTGACATTTGCCTGTTTTTCTTCTTATTAGGAGTATTTGCATGAAAAACATGGAACACAGAAGTTCATTTGTTTCCAAGATCTATTTCCCACCTGAAGTCAGAATCAATTCCATACTAACTAATTGAACTTCAATGGATTTTAAGTAGATTTTATAATTATAGAAATACTCTGCTTAATTCAGAAGAGACGAAGGTGAAATTGGCCTAAAGCCAGTTAAGCACTCTCCTGCTCATAGGTTAAATCCCAGTACAAGTTAAAATAGCCTCAGGCTGTCTGTAACTTGCACCAGATGGCAGAACCCCTTAGAGGCAATTACATTGGCAGGGATGACTGAAGCATGGTATACTCCAAGTATAGTCCTTCCTGCCCCAGTACATTTCCAATAGGCATTTCCTCTGCCAAGATGCTGCAATGACAGCTTTACACTGCTCAGAGATTTCTCCCATGTGGGATAAATCCCCAGTTAGTCAGAACAGGTTTAATTCTGCTTAGAACTGCTAAAGCAATATATGGCCAACTTGGCTTAGACTAAAAATTGGCCCCACATCCACAGCTAATGAATAAGCAATAGTCCAGTTCTGTATGACATCAGTTTTCTGTGTGCATTGTTTTTTTTAATGATTCTATTTTTTATTCATCCTTGTAACAGTCCATACCTACAGGTTATCTGTATGGAAAAATGATTTCTGGTACCTACCCTAAATTGCTTTTCCTGTAATAACTATTCACACCCACATGTCCAATTAGCACAGTTATACTGGAAAAAAATAACTAGTTCCTTTTTGAAAGCTTCAGGTTAGCATTCAATACAGCATTTCAACAGCCTGCATTAGACATTATGGATCTAAACTCTCAGCCTGCCCTCATAGCTTATAACCTTTAATCCTGACATCAATCTCAGTGCTCAGTGCAATTACTCTAGTGCTGTGTTCTGAAAACTGGCAGAGACTCAAGAGAAGTTTACAAAAACTTGCAACTTTCTCATTCATTTTCATTAGAAAACTGGTGAGACACAAATCTCCTTCAGATGTTCTCAGAAATTCCTCCTATCTTCCTGAGTGCGGAATAGTACCTGTAGTCTGTGAGGTTGAAAAATCACAGAAAACTGTTCTGTTTGTTTTACTGATTTCTACAGGTTGGCACAAGACCTGCACAGATTTTCTAATTCCTTTCAGGAGTGCCTAGTAATTTATTGTTTTACTTTAATCTAATTTCTGGTGTGAATGAACTACTTCAACACTGAAAATCTTAAAAGGATGTTCACTAGACTCTCCAGGTGTATTGAAAGTTCACAGTCTGTTTCTAGATCAGAAATTGTACTCCAATGATTATTTCTACATAGTGGCCCTTTTTCAGGAAAAAAAAAATGTAATAGGAGAAGCTTTTACGGTATATAGATTCTGGCATTTGAGAACAATAGGTATTTTCAAATGAGAATTATATCTGAGATTAAAGAAATGAGGCAAGTTTTGCAATAATAAAGGTCTCACATTCCCTGGTAATATCTCCATAGTCTTTGATAGAACATATCTTCTCACTAGCCTGCAAATGTTCTGTCCTGAGCTTTAGAGCTTAAAAAAGCAAAACCTGAAGGGTGATTCAGAGAGTACAAATCTCATCTGAACTGCATGTGGATGGGGTTAAAACTGCACTTTTACTTTAGAAAGTTGTCCCCCTGCTACCTGTATCTTGCCAGCAACAGCAGCAAAGCCCAACGATGGGCTGTCTACACAGTCTGAGTCCTGGAAAAAGCAAGGTGGCAAGTTTCTGAAACAGAGTCTGGGCATCATCTTCTTAAATGTCTTCTGCAAAATGAATTACTTGTTCAGGCTGAAGGCATCAAATTGCTTTTTGAAAATGAGGTCTCTAAGATAACAGTGAAAGCACATTTTCTGGAAGCTGGGGTTTTTTTTTCTCTATCTGAGCTCAGCAAGGTACCTAAGTTTGGTCTCTGAAAACATTTTTGCTTTGGTCCATTAAATGATACAGCTTAGCATTGATCTGAGGCTTTATTTACCTGTGCATTTTCATAGCCTTACAGTGTAATCCTACAGTAATTCAAGAAAACACATCAAACCACCTGCTTATATTCCACTCTCTCCTGGCCTCTCTGGTACCTTCTGCCCAGTGAGGAATGACATAGTCTTCACCTTCATTAACATCACAGGTCTCATGATGAAACACTGATTTCCTCAGATCTTTATATTTGCTATGCTATGCCCACAGCAGTGAAACCAGAGTTGTCTCACAAAAGCTTCACTTTTAGTTAACATCCTCAGATTTTCTGCCATTCAGGGGTCAAGGAAATAACATTTCAAATGTGTAATTTGCCAAACAGATAAGCTGAATATTTTCTTTCCAATAACATATACCAACAGTTATTGTAAACACATATATCACTTATGGCTGTCTTTCACTTGGTTTTCTGGTGGAACTCCAAAACACACCTCAGCCCTGAAGACAAGTAAACAGTTTTAACAAGTACCGTCTAACAGTAAAGAGAAATTAGGCAAACAGGTTAATATTGCTAGTGTAAGGTTCTCTGACTGGTAACAAGTAGTTAAAGTAAGACACAGTTTCTGGGGAAAAAAAAAATTATATAAAGAATATACATACTACACTTTCCTGTCTTTTTTTTCTCTCTTTTAAAGTTAAGATCTATGGGATCATATATGGATCTTATGTATCACCCTCAGTTTATTAGCCTATAACTTTATGATATTTTAGCAGCTTGGCAAACTGTAACTCAATAATGTTGTCAATTATATTGACAGCCTTTAGATTCCTAAGCCACATTTTTATTGTACTTGTATCTTGTACAAATTGGCATAAGAGATCCCATTAGATTAAACAGCTAGATTGTTTGACATACAAGAAATATTTAAGACACTCTATTTTGATGAAGGTCAATCAATACAGTTTGCTAGAAAATTCTTAGTCAGATTTCAGACCTCTAAGTCCCTTTATTGAAGGAAAAAAAAACTAAAAAATGGAACACCAGATTTGAAAATAACCTGAAAGCAGGATGTTTGTCACAATTCTAATACACATAAGAAACCTGTAAAGTCATTAATTCATCCCATACCAAGTTATGCAAACCTCTCAGTCATAACTACCATGAACATTTTGGGGGGATCAAATACATTCTTATTTTTAAAACTTTAAACCATAACACTATATGGAGAATTGGTTTTGGGACAGAACTGTGTGTCACTGTCAGAGACCTGATGATTGCCATTTGAGAACAACCATTCTACAACATATATGATTTTATTATTCACAAAAACTAACACATTTCATAGGTTGTGTTACTAAAATAAGCCTAAGCTCATTAAATATTTTGAATCAAAATGTGGCACTAACAAGCATAAATAAAAGTCTTGTTTATTTTATTATATTACCTTGATCTCTATTTTCTATTATTGTCATCATTACCTGTTAAGGTAAAATCCTTAAGAACAGTGAACAGCTAAATGTAGAGTCATTTCTGTGCAAAGGTTGAGAAATTTTTATACTGAGGAGTAGCAGGAGTGTTGCTTTATCAATTTTTTTCCTTCTGAAAAACAATCTTGTCTGATAGATGCATAAATGACAAGGGTATTTCCTAGCCATGAATGTTACTTTCCAGTAATGAAAACAGTGATATTTTAAGGTCATGGAGAAAAGACACAGTCTATAACAGGTAAACTGGGTGCAGGGCACATAGTCCAAGGTAGCTGAATTTTTACTTCTGCAACTGACAATTGGTTGTATATTTGCAAGCTCCATATATAATCAATAAGCGTTTACAAGCGTAGTGGCATTTTTTTGTAAATCTCCCCTTTACATTGTGTGTTATGTATCATAAAGAACCCATATTTAAGAAAAATAATTGAAAAATACACTCAGATATTTTATGCTAAAACTAAATGAACATTTTTGCATCCTTACAAAGGTGTCTGCACACTGGTTGTTTTTCCTTCTTGAGACCAGGCTTTAGAAATGCAGGCATCTGAATTGACACATATATTTGGTAAGCAGGGCAACTACCAAACCCCAGGTGAAATGCAGAGTAGATTTATGTTATTACCTCACCAAGAATGCAGGGTGGCAGAGACACAAGGAGACACAGGTTTCCTCAAGCTTAGTTCATCCTATCACTGCTGCCCCAAGAGATCAATCGCATGAGCAGTTCATTACAAGGCTGTGCTTTTATGTTCTCTCTCTGTCTCTCTCCCCCCCAACAGGAGGTTCAGGCATGTCCATAAGTGTGTTATCTCTACACAGGAATTCTACTTCTCAAAACAGACAGAGGATGAACAACAGTAGACATAGTAAGTGGAGTTTTCCCACACCAACATTCTTCGGATTCCCAGCTGCAAGGTCACTTTGAGCAAAACTGTTTATTCCTCACCAAATCTTCCAGTTTGAACCCTTTCCTCTCAACAAAAAGTGTTAAGATAAAATGAGCAGGTCTTGTACAAACAAAAGGAATCTTAGTCTTGAAGAATAATAATTTCAGTTTTCTGGAGGACTTTTTTTTTAATATCACATTCAAGAAAGAGTTTCTTCTTTTAAGAAATAAATATTTAGACATGTGAACCTACACACTGACTGGAGCAGAGGAAACTTGATTTATCCTTTACATCTTTAGATTTACCATGGGAAGGACACAGATATTTTTCTGGAATATCAAATTCTGTTTACATACCTTCCCATCAATTTATAATTAGGAAGGGAAATATTTCAAGGGTGAAGATATCAAGGTAGTCAGGCTTCCCTCCACTTCTGAGAGCAAGCCAGAAGTGGGAGGCAATTGAAGGAGTATAAGAAACTGTCGGAAAGCTACCCTAGGATACAATACGTCAGGACACCTGACTTCTTGAATTCGTGTTTTTCTCTTTGGGAACAGTTTTTCTTTTTTTTTGTCTCTCTTTCTTACTCTTCCACCTAGTTTCTCCACAGTAAACACCCCCTTTGTCTCCCTTTGATCACTTTAATATTTTCCTTTTTTCCTCATATCAGTATTATAGCTTTTTATCCTTCCTCATGATTTTCTTTTAACCCAAATCCCTCACAGCTGTAAGATAAATTCAGGATATAGAATTTGTGTGACAGAGAGTAGTTCTGGTTTATATTTTGACTCAACCCTGACTTTCTGAGTTCCTTTAGTCTCCACTTTTCTCTTAGTATACAATTTCTACGGTGCTTATTTGTGCATGAAATTCTCCAAAGTATTTTTCCAATTCTCTCATCCTGCTAAAAGGGACACAGATGAAGTGGCTTAATGCTAAAGAGCTGTGATTTTATCTCAGTATCATTAGAGATACATTTTCTTTCTCAGACACAAAGCAGAACTATAGAAACTTTTTTTGCATGACCCAATTAAATATCAAGTTACGATATAAGCCACACAGCAATTGTTACTGGGAGGCATTTACCACACAGGCATTTAGAGATGAGTACAGTCAACTACAAACCAGGTTTCAAGTTTTAAATTGTGGTTTTCAAAGAGAAAGTGTATCAGGAGCTTTCTGTTCTGATTTCCAAGAGATATGCAGCTTGGCATCCACCTTTGTCTCATTAGTGGCAAGTTTAGAAATTGTGAGAACTTGGCCTTCCACAGGTTCTTGCAGACTAATCAAATGGCTTCAGAAAACATGAATATTCTCCCCTACTCCAAAGCCACATTTCAAAAGCAAAATGAGGTGTAAAATTAAGGAGAGTAAATGAGCAATCAAGCAGGAAAAATGACTGGTGTGCAAAAGTACACACAAATGTTTACAATATTTTTTTTCAAATCAGAGAAAGTCCATATATTTAACGGGTTGGCTGCATTTACAATAAAAAATATACATACTTGTAGTGTATTTCCCACACCATTAGATTACTTTTTTGGCTGTCAGAAAAGCCCAAAACTTTTCTGGTCTGTAAAGCAGCCCATGGAGATGAAAAATAGGATGTTTACACCCATGTGCATTGAATGTGGTTAAAAATCAGCAGTTCCTATGCATATCACTTTATAGTGGGTGGTAAAGCAGTACGAAAATGCTGTCAGTTAAGAAGGAAATTTTAGATTAGGCCTTTCTGCAACCCCTGGAACAGTAGGCAGGAGAATGTTATTTAAAAATAAGAGCTAAAAGATTAAATACTTAGTAATTAAGCTCCCACTTAACTTTTTAAGAGTAAATTCTCACCCTCTCAATATCCAGAAACATTCTGGTTTTTTTCTATAAACAGTGTCTATCAAAAATCACCATAAATTATACAAAAAATCTTGGGTTTAGAGTATGCATATTAGAGTTACCAATTAAATACCAGTGAAAAAAGTGATTTTTCTGCTTTTATGTATTTAATGTTTTCACAATGTGTTCTTCAAGTAATTTTTTAATGTCTATGTCCCATATATACTAAATGGTGTACACTAATTTTCCACAAGTTTTATTTCAACCTTTGGCCTTCTGTTTTGTCTTTGATAGTAGAACACTATATGAATAAAAACCAAAACCAACAGCCCAACCTATGATGAAATACCAAAATAATGGAATGCAATAGTGTGGCATACCTATAGTATGATTTACACAATATAATTGCATATCTATAGTATGGTTTACACAGTATAATTGCAGTTTAGGGTTGCATATAAAACTGCCTTTTGTCTAGGCTTAAGATAGATTTATCAATATATTAGTATAGAGATTGTGCAGGTGTAAGGCTTAATTACAAAATATGTTGGTTCTGATTGAATAAATTGCATGACTAAATCCAAATTTGGATACAAAACAGTGCAAGTTATATTAAAAAGTCATTATATTTGGAAGTTGGAGCAAGACATTGTAGCTAAAAGCCAATTGGATTAAATTAGCTTTGACATTACAAGACTTTAAGCAGAATTTAGTAAGTGAATATTAACATGTGCATTTTATTATAACCTTCTCCTCCTTTTTTCATTTTTAGCTGCTTTTGATGCCAATGAAATAAGACACATAAAAGACTCCTATACCAATTTCCACCATTGCACTTTGGCTCTGCTCAAGCTCACAAAATTGTTCTCCTGTGTCTCAAACACAGTTCAATCAAAGCTGAAGCCATCATGTGGGCTACAATAAACTCTTTGTTCTTCTAACTTGTTTTCATCAATGATATTTTGTTTCCTACGGCTGTGTGTCACAGAAAATATGCAGCTGTCTTGTACAGAGTTCCAAGTATTACTAATGTAAATGGCTAACACTGTCTTCAAGGCATCATAAGAATAACCAATGGAGCCCAGGGAATTCTGTCTTTTATAAACAAGTGTTTAATGCTTCAAGACTACTGAATGAGGATGTGCAAGGTTATGAATAATTGTACCTGGGGGCTTATGGAACTTTAAAGACTGAGAAATGTGTATGCTATCACAAAATCTTCCATCTTCAGATACCTCTCAGCTATACTGCAAGCCTTTCATGAATATTCTACAGAGCACATCTTGTTTTCTATTGCTCTGCATGAAATCTTTTGTTTCGATTCTCTGTGCTTCCTTTCGTGCTGATAAAGTGTAATGAGTGTATGAAATACTTCCCAAGTGACTTGCATATTATGCCCAATGCCAGTGAAGCTCTGAGCAAGCACATGCCTTCTGCTGAATGCAAAAAGGGAGATATCAGTAACAGCATTACAAACCACAAGGTTTAACAAAAATAATATAATAGCAACGTATCAACCTAGCAGGAATTGCAAATAAATCGTTGGACTTGGGAACTCAGAGCCATGCACAGAAGATTAAATTTATTCATACTGGGGTTTTTTTCCTGTCTTTTTTATTCATAACGTATCATCAAAATTGCATGTAACATCTCAGTAATATTTCTGGGATATGTCTGTTTTCAGCAAATTCTTAAGGTTTCACCTAGATAAGAATTTCTATTGAAGGAAAAATTAATATTTACCTGAGTAAAACCTTCCACAGCTGCTCTTAGACACATTGCAGATGTCCTTAGAGTCACATTTCATTACTTGAGATCACTTGAGGTGATCCTACAGATTTGTGACCAGACATGGAAAACATCACCCAATATGCATACAAGCCCACTGTAGATATTGGCACCAACAACCTCTGGGATACATGATGTCATTACCTCACACAGTTTATTCATTATATCTTCCATTCACACTACTGGATCAGATTTGGTCAAATAACTTCTGTGGGCATGCATGCAAGACTTGTGGAGGGACTTCTGTAAATGTGTATGTTCTGGGTTCTTCCTGAAAATTCAGTTGATTCACTACAGCCCTAAGACTATAAGTTTTTTTTGTACATACAGATGTGAATTATTTTTGTGCCTATGAGTGAGAGGCCTAGGCAAATCTTTCCTATGGAATTAGGGAAAAATTGCATAATATGCCATACCTTAGGCAATATTTAAGACCAAGGGCAACAAAGATAGTGAAAGGGTCAGTGAATGGCTAGCCCTAGTGAAAGGGCTAGTTATTATGAGGAGTGGCTAAGAGAGCTGGGGGTGTTTTGCCTGAAGAAAAAGGGACTCAGAGGGGACAGTATCATTCTCGACAAGTACCTGAAAGGAGGTTGTGGAGAGCTGGGTGTCAGTCTCTTTTCCTATGTAACAAGTGACAAGACCACAGGAAATGGCCTCACAGGCCAGGGAAACTTGTAACACGGAAGCTTTAGATTAGGTATTAGGGAAAATGTCTTCACTGAAAGGGTCAGGCATTGGAAAATTATTCCCGGGGAAGTGGAGGAATAACCATCCCTGCAAGTATTCAAAAATGTGTATAAATGGACTTGGGGATATGGCTTTGTGGTGAAGATGGCTGTGTTAAATTAATGGTTAGCTTCAATGATCTTAGAGGTCTTTCCCAACCTTAAAGATTCTGTGATTCTATGATTCTATGCTGTTACGGCTGGGCACAGTCAATGCTACTGGAATTACTAAAATGGAGCTACTCTGGTTTACAAAAAATCCAGTTATAGTCAATTTTTTTGCTGTAGTCAAAATGTGGAAGTTCCTTTAAAAAAATATTAACCTAAACAAGAATAGATATGTAGCCTAGATTACTCCTTATCTAACTGACTAAGACTCAAGAAGAGATACGGAATCTAGCCAGAAAAGCAGAAGTTTTAACTAAAAGCTGAAACCACTTTATCTTTATGTGGAAAACCAGATCTTAAGAATCTACACCTTTATGGTTTTCCTTGAATTATATTTAATCACAAGATACCACAGTGTATCGTGAAGGTTCCTGTTATATGACATGAACTACAAAATTAACGAATTTATTTGTTTCATGATTAATCTATTATAGAAAATACTCTACTATTTTCAATTAAATGTCTGGTTCAGATAAGGAATTGTGATCTTAATTATTGTGATCAGCGGATATCCATTTTTTAACTCAAATCCTTACTCATCTGAAAAAAAATGTCTCTGGAGCACTGGTTTGTTTTTTGGTTTTTTTTTCTGCTAGATTATAGGGATGAAATGAAACATCAAGCTTCAAAAATCTATGTTCCTTCCCCATTTCATTAATTTTTCAGACCTCATATTTATTTGCCTCTGTCCATAGAAGCAAAGAGGGAAAGCATCTGGCTCTAGACCAAGTTTCTTTTGCCACAGTACTTCTGGACATTCTCCCAAAAAGCTGCTTTTTAATGTGAGTGTGAAGAAGCAATCAGGAATCCCAGAAGAGAGACAGTGTGTTGTAGTGTCCTTCCATCTCAGTTGTATTATCAAGGTACACTTGGATGGAAATAGGGTGTAAATGCTCACTGACTCAGGTCTGTGTTATTTTAGTAGTATGGGTAAACTTCAATCCCCAGCTAAGAATCAATCACACTCAGCTGGATATTGAAAATCACAGCAGAACAACAAAGGAACTGAGCAATGTTGATCTCAGCCATGTTATGGTATTTTACTGGTTTATTGCTATTTACAGTTTTCACTGCAGTTTTGCTC
The DNA here is from genome assembly GCA_013397555.1 of Urocynchramus pylzowi. Taxonomy (NCBI): domain Eukaryota; kingdom Metazoa; phylum Chordata; class Aves; order Passeriformes; family Fringillidae; genus Urocynchramus; species Urocynchramus pylzowi. The sequence goes on from VZRH01003699.1 coordinate 3,448,131, forward strand.
AAAGGCTCCTTTATAGTATCAAACCTTATTCTGTATGGATCTATAAGAAGATATATATATATCTATATATATATAGATATATATATACACTCCAAAAATCCCCACAGAACTATCAACCTGACAACCATCAACTATTTTTCAGATCCATACTACTTTGTTGCAAAATAGACTGTCCCCAGCTTCCCTTTTTCCTAATGATTCTTATCTCCTTCAGCACAATGTCTCCCAAAGTATACTTAACAATCTCTGTCTGCTCCTAGTTCACCTATTACTGCCAGCTTGAGCCAATATATCCCTCTGGTTTTACTTGTTTGGAACTATAGATATATATATCAATCTGTGTATACAGAGAGAGACACACATCTTAGATTTTTCTCTTGATCTGAAGGTACTTTTTATTAGGTCAGTTAACAAAATTCAATAGCAAGACAGACTGCTCTATATTTCCATATGTATTTTCTATTCCATGTGGAATTACAGATGCTAAAACCAATTTGATATCAAATCACAGTCCATACTGGTAGAAAGGCAAAGTCAAAGCTCAGGGTAGAAAAGCTGAGTATAAACATAGCATAAACATTAAACTTTTGCTTGTTAATTCTAATACTTTGAACTCCTAGACTCTAAAAAATAATCAAAACCAAAAATCATGTGGCATGAAAATCTTGTACCTGATGGCAGAAAAATTTTGTTCAAAACAAGTCGTTTAAGGGAAACAGAAACATGCATATTTTTTCTTTATACTAGAGGAACACTAGCTCATATTGAAGGTATTCTAAGAACAGATCAGCTTAGTATAGGCCACATAAATTAGTAGATCAGTCACCTAATTGAACATTCTGAATAGGAGACAGAATCTGAGTGTATCAGTAGTAAAATGCAAAAGTGAATCAGTAAAATGCAAAACCTTACATGCTGAAGAGAAATATAAGACAGGAACAGCCTGCCATTAGTTTTAAAAACATTATTTTTGTTGTAAAAAAGTTACATTTTTCCCCATCTTTTAATTCTTTGTTGGTGAAAATATCAGATAGCCAAAGTCAAAAGACATTGAAATTGAACAAATCACAGAAATGTTAGAAGTTTTCTCCAGAATTGCTAACCATATTTTTGGTATGATTTGTTTAGTTATTACAGTGTCTGATGCAATATACAATATCAATCACAGAATAATTACATACAACTAATAGTTGAGCACTAGCACTAGGTTTTAGGTATCTTGGTTTGACCATAGAATCCAGTAAGAAGGGTAGTTCTGTGGAGGCATGTGCCACATGTGCTGCACTGAGATTGTTCCATCTCTTACTTGCTCTTTGCTCTGATGAGAAACTCCTATCACACAGAACAAATGTTCTTTTCCAGATTTTTTGAGATTATCTGACAAAGAGCTACAGCTCAGAGAAATGTCTATATAAATAACTGCTGCTTATTTCCCAAACAATCATCATTTTATTAAACCCAGCTCCTCCATTTCATAATCCATTTCTGTGAAATTTGATATCTTCTTCCACTGCCACAACTATCATCCAATGTGTATTTGACTGAATTCAATATCTAAAATAAAGTAGAACTCCAACTTATAGTAACTCTAAGTATACGTCTTTGAAATCTGTTAGAGTGGAACCACAATAAAAATAATAACAGCAAAAATACAATAATAATAAAAATAAAATACAAGTATCCTTTGACTATATATGACATTCTAAAAGCAACTGTTGAAAACCTGCAGAGTAAGTGCAAGTCATTTATAGGGACCCAGTTTCAGGATACTAAAAGTCAGCTCACTTTTCTGTTACCACAGGAGTAAAATTTCCGATTTATTTCAGTAGCAACTCTCTATATTCAATTGTCTCTGCATTTAAAAATTTGTGCGTGCATGAAGTTCATATTTTTCAGGATATTTTGGAAAAAAATGTGCAGATACTACAGGCAAATACATGTGAAATGCAAATAATTTCAGTTTTCCTTTCAGAACAAGTTCACCAGACAGATGGCCTTGGAAACAGTATTGTTGACTAAAAATCAGATATTCAAATAACCAGAAAAAGAGCGAACAAATTACAATTGTCAAAAATGAGATCAGAAACATTTAATTCATCAATGACCACAAGGTTAAGAATGGACCCATAAGTGCAGATAAGCAATACTGATGTGTGCAAGGATTCAAGGTTTTTTGTGGTTTTGTCTACTGTCAATGATTTCCAGCAAGAACAAGATTGAAAACTGGAAATATTTAGGAACTATTTTCTGAAATGTTGAGGTGCTGCAGCCAGAGTTGTACCACTGCTTTCTACAGCTGGGTATAATGAGCACTGTAGCCTTTAGCTCTTGTAGGGAGAAATAAAAGCCCTAAGTAACCCCCATAAAGCCCCCTCAAAATAAGAAAAATAGACTAGTGATAGAAAGTCATAAAATTAAGGAAAATTAATCCATGATTATTGATGGTACTCAACTCAAATCTGGATATTTAAGTGACTTAAATTCTCACGGCGTTACTTGAGGGGAGGGGTGCTCAGGGAATGATTCTGCTTTAGGGAGATGCTTTCCACAGCTGTTGCAGATGTGTAACATGAAGTTACACACTCTAAGCTTGCTTTGTGATCCAATCCACAGAAGGAGGTGAAAGCAGAGGTACTGGATTTTTAGGCAGGTTTGTTTGTCCTAACAGTGTATGGAGTCTTCTGGTGTGCAGCAAAACAGGAGGTGGTGTAAGCTGTGCAGGTGCCACTCACAACCTCCACCTACCTTCTGGGAGCCAAGTCAGAAGGACAAAGGCATCATAAATGAAAATTGCAGATAAAGGAAAGTATTATTTCAGGAATTATCAAGCAGATAAGGAGACATTTGTCTTTGAAGGACCTGAGTATGTTATTCCCATGCCTCCATGCACATCATGCGTTTCTGACCTAGAGAGCTGACAGCATGCTCTCAGACAGTTTCAGTACCAAGCTATGCCAGGTCTTCCTCCTTGAATCTAAAAAGTTAAAAGCAAATTTAAGAGAAGTAAAGGAATATCAAAGCCATTACTAATCAAGTAAGTCCTTCAAACCAATGCTATACTTGACAGCTGTTAAATATTAAATGAGTCCAGGCACAGACATGACAGAGAGCCTGAAGCCTTGCCCTTCTCAACAGTGCCTGGAGGAAGAGAGTTCCTGGCCACTGAAGTAGTGAACCAGTACCTGACAAGCCATTCATTAAAACGGAACAGTTTATTAATGCCTCTCCTTGTTTCAAGGTTACCACATAAATCAAATTACAAAACCCAAGACCTTTAGAAAGATGAGTAGAGCAATTTGGTCCAGAAAAATAGAAAGTTATAAAAATTGCTTGAAAAAATAAAATAAATAAACAAACCTTGAAATATAACAATAATCACTACGTAACTGATATAGACAACGTACACAGGGGTTCAACAATGAAATTTTAATAAATTGTTATTAAATGTTCTTAGATGATACTACGCATTTATTTTAGAGAAAAAGTTTCTTTAGAAATCTGTAGTAGGAAAATACTAATAAGTGACAAATATAAATCTACTGTGAACTTCAAAAAGAAACTCTGTTCCACAGAGCAAGATAGTGCTCACAGCTACTGCACAGAACTTTTATGTTCTTTTCTCAATAGCTATATTTGTTTTCTTTGGTGGGACCTAGTAGATGAAGTGTGTTATAGTCCTGTAGTGCAAAAATGAAGGATATTTATGGCAACATTTGTGGCCAAAAGCTAGATTAAGTATGGTCAATTACTTTTATTTAGGGAAAAAAAAAAAAGAAAAAAAGATAATATGGCAAGAAAGTTTTCAACAGAACAATGAAGTTCTTGTGCCTACAGGCTACATAGAACATAAATTGCAATGGAGTGAGAAAAATGGACTTCAAAAGTACATTTATTTTCTCAAAACACCTGACAGTTACTTGTAATCCACCTACTTTGCTAAAAATCCTGTTACTGACAGCCTTAAAATGGTTAGTATTTTTCAGTGCCATAGATATACCTGGTTAAAGCTATTATTAACACCCACTAATAGATATATAAATTAAATAATATTGGTTGTTCCTGGGATAGTATTTTACACAGCTGGATAAAAACTTTTAGCAAATCTCAAGGGCTTCAGACTGTACAAATAATATTCAGTACAATATTCAGTTCTGTAAGCTGCATTTTTTTTTTCAGTTGGTTTTCTCTGACTTTGTGGAAAATATCTTCTGGGCAGGTGCCTTATCTTTGTGCTTCTACACAGAGAGCAAACTTCTGTTCTCCTGAATAGGGCTACATGGTCTTGCCCAAAGTTATATTATCAGCTTCCTTCATTGCAGATCCAAGGTAGGGCAATATATGTCCTGTTTCAACACTGAAACAATGAGAGTTGGCTGAGTATCTGATCAATAATTTCCTTGAGCTAGTTTGTTTAAACATCATCACTTGCAGGTGATTTCTTTCAAAGTTTGCTTGGTCTACGCATGTCTTTTGGATGTGAAATATTTTTCTGTAAATCAGGCAACATTCTTTCATTCATGAGAATGCAAGCTTTGTTTTCTTTCTAGTAGACCATTTCTAACCCAAATATTCTGAAATGCACTTAAAGTAACAAGGACAAAATTTAACAAGACTTGAAGTTTTGACATTATGGATTAAGTGTAGGTAAAGATGTAGGGGGTTGCTTGTAGATTATTTAAGACAGCCTGTTAGGACTAGGGACTAAAACAAAATCTGTACAGTGCTGAGAGGAAAGAAGGAAGTCTTGTATCTTTGGGACTGCTGAGGGCTATATATAATCAATGTCTCTAGTGAACAAAAATAGACAGAGTAGCAGCCTGTCAGAAAAATGCTTGCAATAAATGATGCTATGAGGTCAATAAAGAATTGTCAGAGCCTAGAACCTACTACTGATACAGCAAAGAAGCTCCATAAAGATCAAGCCAAAACACATTAACTCTTTCCTAGAAAGCAAGTGAAATTACTCTCCTACAATCTTTCTTCTAAACATGTTTAATGTTGATGTAAACAAAGCTGTAAGCTAAAATATTTTTTTCTGAAGGGCTAGGATGTGATCCAAATATTTATCTAAAATGCACACATGAAAGTCTGCTACATATTTCCAAGTATACATATATATAATATATATTTTTGGAGATGAGCTAACTGTATTGTCTTTTCTTAAAACCACAGAAAAACAAATAAAGTTAGCTGATTTAGACTTGTATGAGAAAACTGTTTACTCTAGAGTCTAAGCAATGTATCCAAGCCAAAAATCTGAATTCAATATAGAAAGCAAATCACAGACCAAATATATCATTAACTGAAGAAGCAGTCTAGCTGTTCAACCAAGTTAAAAAATAACCTCTTAAAATTTGAGACAAAACCATATTAATATATGAGTGTAATACAGAAAACAACCATTACACGGATCATACCAGACAAATAATTATACAGCCCTCAGAGGTCCCACTCTGCAAAGCTAAATTAAGGCAGGCATTTGAAAATGCTGAAAACCTGTTCCATTTAGTCTGATTTGGACAGATTAATTCAGATGAAAACAGCTTTTACTATAACTTTCAAGGAAGACTTTTTGTAGACAATTATATTAAAAGTTCTATAAAATATATATTGTGAGACTAAAATATCAGCATTTCCAGACCATTCTCAGACTGCTCTTACAAATGCTTTACAAGCCATCTCAGAAACAACCAAGACATAAAAAGGACAGTTAGAGTCTGTTTTTAAATAAAAATAAATAAAATCTTCCTTTCAACCTGCAAACACAAAACCGCTTCATTTTATCTTCATATCTTTTAAAAGTCTGATTCTTTCAGGTCTATTTTTTCAGGATAAAGTCTATTTTTTTCAGAATAACTGTGTTATCCTTCTTGTAGACTGAATGATACAGCTATTAGACTATTGGACAGATTTCAGGTACCAATTCTTTCTGATAATGTCTCTTGTCTCTGAGAAACTTCCCAATGACTGCATCCTGTAAAATGGTGTATTTCAGACAATTTACAGTAGTAAATTACTGGTATTCCAACTAGCTCTGTCATTAATGGCATATTAGTAAAAAACATCCCTGAATCAAAGACAAGTATGAAATAATTTTTTACAGCCCACATGGGTTTATTACCAAAATATTCTCTATTCAAAAAAGAAAAAGAAATAATCCCCACCATCATTTTTATCTGAGATCATATTAGGCTATAGTAGAAGACCCAAAACTGATAAGAAGACAAAGAAAAATTCCTCAGAAAACATCTTGATTTCAGCTTTGCCAGGCATCCATGTACTGAATATCTTAGTCAATTAAGGTTAACCCTGTTATTCCAATACATAATTAGCATGCTAGCTGTGTAATGCATAAATTGTCTGGAATGATCCTCATACACCATTGTTTGAAAAATCTTATGTTGCCACTTCTGACTAGTTACAGAGACACTCACCTCTTTCTATGGTGCCAGTCTATAAGCTAGTCTTTCCCTACTGGAAAAATTCTTAATAAGCACAAGCAGGTTCTGTCATTTCTGCACAGTCAGCTAGCATATGAATATGAGTGTACCTACAAAACCCAGTCATTTCCTAAACATTTGAGTGCACATAAACATGTAAGAATTTGCAAAACAAATGAAAATGGGTGAAGTGTTTGATCAGCACAACCAATACAATTTTGAACAAGTGCTCACACACACTGTATTTTGCTATTAAGTTACCTAAATTTTTTGTGCCTCACATTGCCAAATGGTCAAAATATTTACCTCTGAAGTAGTTTTCTAATAGGGATAATGATGAAATACTAATTCACATACATACACTGTCAAATACTTTGGGGTTTGAACTCTATTCATGTAGCTAAATAAGATATTATCAGAGTTGGGTAATAATGGGCTCAGGGCTAATAATTCCCAGGTTGTGAGTTTGATCCCTGTACAGGCCATTCTCTTGGGAGATGGGCTTGATGATCCTTGTGGGTCACTTTAAACTCAGAATATTCTGTAGGGGATATTCCAACACTTGGAGTAGCTAACATATATTTATAGGAAATCAAAATTTCATATTGATTTGCATTCCTTTCACCACAAATTATACCCTCAAATCCACTGAATAAAATCCACAAATGAATAAAAACTACTATTTCAATTTAATTGCTATTGAAGAGAACCAAATCTTTCTTCTAAACCCAGATGAAATTAAATGTAGAGAAGAGAAATCATCCTTTGGGATAGAAACAGGACAGCTTGTAAAAGCTCAATGAATTTGTAAAATATCTTAATTTCAATGAACTGTCATAGATCAGTTTTGTCATTTCTATTTGGTAATACAGAACTATAAGATTCTTACAGTGGTGGGGAAAATAAATATACTCCATATAGATACCAGTTTCAAAACTGAAAACTTTCAAAACAAATGCTGAAAAGCTTCTACACTAGATATCTGAACATTATTATAGCTTTGACAAGGAAGAGCTTTTTGGGTTGTTTTTAATTTTTGGTCTTACTTTCAACAAAGCTGACATTAGTTTTGAAGCCATTTCAATCCCAGTTATGCAACAAATCCTAAGAGAAAGGGATTTTCAAAAACGCGCTTTCAGTGATGTGAAGATGACCACTCTTCTTCCACATTCCTTTGATTAGATTCAATGAAGCACCTCATAGTGTACAAGGGTTTCTAAGTTCTTAGATGGGCTAAAAAACCTTCTTTTACTTCTGAGTTTGAGATCCTGTCTTAGGGTTGAAAGCTAACGTCTTGTAAATCATCAGGCACAGGCTATAAGGTGAAAAGTTCTTTGTTTGCCCAACAGAATGTTAATCACAGAATGGTTTCTAGCATGCTCTTTTCATCACTTTGTTCAGGCAACCACATCACGCAGATCACTCCTGCTTTAGTAATGTTGCCTTCCTACAGCCTACAGCCATTCAGAACTGGTGACAGCACACCAGTTTTGTCCTAAAGATACTTGGTCTGCACTTATACTGGAATCTCTTGTGCAATGTGTTTCTATTTTAGTAAAAGCAAATAATGAGCAAGGTAATGAAGTTCCTGGAAAGGCTAAATTGCAGCTAGGCCCAGTGGGTGTCATGCAGCAGAAGCTCTTCAGCCACACACACAGAGCTGGGTTTTGGATGAAGAGATCTCAACCAGCAGCACGTAATGTCTCCTTTTTAATATACCTTGCAGCATGACAGCTGTGATGCTTGAATATTGAGAATGAAAAAGGCCATGCAGCACACTGAGGTTCATCCTTTTCTTGTATATTATTTTCCCAAGACATATACAATCATTATTTGAATGACCCTAGTGTTTTTTGAGTTCACAACTTTGCCCTGTGGGGAATTCTCACATTCATAATTCAGCAACTGAACGTTTCTCAATGCCCTGCCTGAATTTATTATCGTTTCACTTCTTATTATGCTACCAACATACCTATCTGGAGCAACAAGAACACAGTAACCTCAGGTATGGTTTTTAAAGCAGCATTGCATTTTCCTCCTTGAGGTTTAGATAATGCTCTATCTTAGTGCTTGAATTTGTTCTTGAAGTAGCTTTCAATCAGCCAATTTACTTTTGTACCATCTGGGTCCAGCTAGCAGATGCAGATAATAAATAAAGAAGATAGCAGAAAGAAAACCCCTTCAGTAAAACTAGAACTTCAAAGTGTTGAATCATCCTCACAAATGTTAAAACAAAGATTCACTGGGCTACTGTAAACTCCATCTGTAGTTGCATTCAGAGAGACAAATTCTGTCCTTAAATTTCTAAGCAGTTTCAAAGTAAGTCCCTCATTGACATATATGCTCAAAACGGGATCATATTGGTTCATATTGGTTCAGTATTTTTGTTTGTGAAAAAGTTGTCCTGGTAAAATTGTCAAGAGTCAAGAACAAGAGTCCTAAAAACAAATTGTCCTTATAGCAGTCAGCAAACACTTCCTAGTCATTAATCATGACATAAAATATTTTGTATTAATAATCAATTTATCATCTTGTTTGATGAATTTGATTCTACAAATTTTATTAACTGAGGTGTTTTCTGCATTGACACTTGACAGTATTTTCAATTTAAAATTTTCAGAAGATTTCAGAGACATTGGAAATACTATGAGTAATCTTCAATACTTCTTTTACCTCTTAAATTTATCGCAATAATGATTTATTTTGGTTTTAATGTAAGAAACAGAAAATATATTTTCCCTAGGAATTAAAATGCAGTGAGAAATAAGAAAATTAACTATATCTACTAAGACTCAAAATGTCCTCCATGTCATACTAGATTTCTTAGTTGAATATGACATTATTTCAGATAACTTTGTAAATTTATTATTATTACACCTCTTTATCACTGTTAATTACATTGTGTCAACATTTCTGTTGTTCAAAGGCTTAAAATTATAAAAATATCTTTATAAAATCCATAATTTTTAATAAAAATTAGTGAAAACAAAAAATCTAGATAATAGATTGAGGAAGATATTTGTGCAATAGACTATTTTCTTTTTTTAGAAAATTTTCAGTAATATGATTTTACCAAAGAAAATAATATTCTTGGAGACCTTAATAACTAAAAAAAACCCCCCCAAAACTCAAAATAAACTCAAAAAAGCAAGAACAACAACAAAGAAAAATACTACATAAAATTGCAGGAAGTTTTTGGAGTATCATATTAACCTATCACATTAGGGCAAAATATTCCAATATTAGCATATAAACCATCACAATTTTTGAAGGTTATGTTTGTCTCCAACTCTACACTTTTACTTCAATCAGCAAGAAATGGGAGCAGTTCTCTGGTTTAAGTGTTTATTCCAAATGAAAACAACAACAAAAAAAACCCAAACCAAACAAACAAAAACCAAACAAAAAAGAATTCAAGTAAACAAAATGGTAAATCTTTGCAAGTTTGAAATATTTGTAATCTGGATCACAATCAGAATTATATTTTTCCCCTTTTTATTAAAGATTACAGACAATCATCCGTACACTGTAGAGAACCAGTAAGGTACAAGATAAAATAAAGAAATTCTAGCTATATTTCCAATTCTAGATTTAATGGAATCCATATTGAATGCTGGCTTACAATCTGAACAAAAAATATACACCACCCTCCCATAATTAGGACCTGATTATGACCATTACTATGTGTTGTCTTCCCCTATTGATTTAGTGTTTTCACTGATCAAAATTTCTGTGGCCTTTGTGTTTATGTAATTTGTCCTGGAGAATTACAGGAATATATAAAATAGTATGTACTTTTCAGAAATGTGGAAATTGTTGTAGCTACACTGAAGTAGCTGTGCTGCTGCTACACCAATGGCACAGTGTGTTACTTCCTGAAAGCACTGGATTTCCTGTGCATTCTCTGTACAGGTGTTTTGTACAGCTTCAAGGAAGAATCAAAATGAGTGCACAAAGTAAAAAAATCTCTATTGTTCATAGCCAGTAGGTTTCAGCCTTCTTGTCTAACACTTGTCTATAAAAGGAATCACAAAGAAAAATAGAGATTTCTTTCATTAGTTGCAGTAAGTTAGTCAGTCAGTCTTTGCACCTGACTGCATCTGACATGGCAAATAAGGCTCTTCAGACTGAATTTGAAAAATACATTCTCAGAACATCTCCAGAAAACTAGGATACCAAGAGCTATAACCTGTCAAGCCAGTATCATGATGTTTGACAGAGAAGTAATATCTTCTCAATAGCTGGGTAGTAGGAGAAAAAATATTCTATAATGTCCAAACCTAGTTAATGCCAAAATTTTCCACCTTCATAAGTTTTGTCATGCATTATAATTGCAATTCTTATACAGATCTTAATCTTTATCAATGAGGTTTCCGTAATTTTGCCCTTGCCAGAAGGGAATCAGGGACAATGAAATTTTTTTTTTTTAATCCTGGGCTTATTAACATACATAGGAAGAAACTTAAATACATTTTGTTCTTGCTACTGCTCTATGGACAAAGATGAATGCATTTTTCACTAGCTTTTCTGCTGTTGCCAAGCAGAGATGAATATTATCTTATCTTTTTTGTTTTGCTTAACACAATTCTGCCCCAAGATGAAGTCAAGGCCAAGGGCGGACAAATATTTCATATGGAAAAGAAAGATAAGTAAATATTCACCATAGGTATATTTGTTCCTGCATGGAGAAGCTACTAAGAATCGTATGAAGAAAACAATTGTGTGTACATCTTTTGATTCTCTCTTTAAATTAGCATTCTTATTAGCTGCACTGCAACCATTTTCTACTATCTGGAAAAATCCTGTAAAACATTCCTGCTCTGTACTGAGTTAGTGCCACTGGCCTTTACTCAAAAAGAGTGCTTAAAAGACTGAGTACATTGTGACAGACACAAGAACTTCATTATATTGTTGAGAAAAAAAAAAAGGAAAACAGTTAACATTGTGTTCAAAAGAATATTATATCTTTCTCAATGAGCTTAGTAATGCAAAAGTTCACATTTTAGAAGTCTGACACTGCAGCGTTTATTCATCCCAAGTACTTAAATGAAACTATTTTTGTGAGCAAAATTGCTTTCAACTGGACATGATTATAAAATTCTTAGCAACTCCTTGATATGAATTGATATTCATTGCATGGACAGGAAAGTTCAAGTACAGAACTGCCTCTGAATATTCTGGTTTCACAGCATTTTGATATAGGTTTTTGTTCTAGTTTGTGAGTGAAGAGAATATTTGCAAGGACATAAAATGTATCCAGATTTTATTTCAGGATTTGATTGTATCACGCTTGGTCCAATTTTGTCATTATCTCTGGGCATATTCCAGGGAAAATCAGACTATGTCCATGTCTATGTTTGTGTGCAGGTGCATGTGTGCACTTCTTCATTTGCTCATTTGTGTTGTGTTCCCCTGTCACTGGGCCCTTTGTTGTTCAAGAGAACAGATTCCAGAGCTCCCCGAGAAAGCGACCACCGCACAAGCCTGTCGAGATTAAAGAAAAGTTGGGCTGCTCCCAAGCCCATGGTGTGACTCTTGGGGGGTGCCCTGAACTTCGATGATCCTTGTGAGTCCCATTCAGCTCTGGATATTCTATGACTTGATATCTCTTTGTCATGACTTCACTTTGAGATGTGAGACAGCCAATGGTTTGACCATGATTTCTGACCATGATTTCTGTGTGAGCCACCACCTTCAATAGACCATCACTTTTCTGGTTTACTTTGCTTTTGGGTCTTTTTCTCTTTTGTTACTGCCGTTTTAGGTCACAGTTTATAAACATTCAAGAGTCCAGAAAGTGTGCTAAGACTCAGGATTCCTGCTTAATAATTTCATAAAGAATATCTCTTTAAAACACAGCTTATTTGAAATTATATTCATTGTGACTACAATACTAGCCCATTGAAAATATTTTATAGAACTTCAATAACAGGAGGGTTAAAATAACTCCTAGATAATAAGCAAATTCTATAATTTCCCGAATAACATGTAAGTAGGAAGTGAGAAAAACCAAGCTACTATAAGCCTTTATTGTCTAACTTATTTTCAAAATATACTTTGGTCACCCAGTTACTCAAATTCTTTACACCTTAATGATAACAGCTTCATCTAGAAGAGGGTGAATTTACCATTAAAAAAATAAATATATAAATAAACAAAAAATTTATCTGATGGTATTTATAGCCACATGATGACAATCAGCTTAACTTTCATTTATGCAAAATTTATGCACATAAGACTTTAATAGTTCCAGAAGAAAGGAACTAAAAATAAATGGAATTTCAACAGCAATCAAACCATTACCATATTATGGTGGCACCATTTCAACTATTATTAATGCCACATTTCCAAAAGGTCATAAAATAAATGTAACTTTATTCAAGAAAGAAAACATTATAAAAATTATGAATATCAAAGGAACGTACTAGAAATGGTAGACAAATCCTCAGCACATTATCCAGATAGCATAGTGGCACTCTTACCTGTTTTTCTGTTCCAAATGGTTGCATCTGCTGTGATTGAATTCTACTGAGTCTCACATAAACTGTGGAAATTTTGAGCTAAAGCCTGTTTGTACAGTATTGAAAGATGGGTGAATACTGTGCAAAGCCCCAACAGGTAGAAACTGGCATCCTGACAATACCATCAGATGTAAGAAAATTTACACCAACAGGAGCCAATGAACATACTCTTCAGGATAAGTGTGTGAAGCACATATCACAGTGGCTGGAAAACCAGCAGTGTAATACTCTGCCTTATCTCATATAATTTTCAGTAAGCAAATCATATTTCTGTAAAAAATAACAATCTGAGCATTTCTAAATAAAGAACACAAAATGCCATTTTTCTGGCTGGAAAAAGAAGTAAATGCAAATATGAATTTTATCAATATTTTTTCCCTGGGAGATTTTGACTTATGAGAAAAATTATTTTAATTTCTTTTTTATATCTTCTGAAGATGCTATGTTCAGGAGCAGAGAAATTGATTAAAGCAGTTCGCAAAAACAAACTTATAAAAACAACATTCCAAGAGTTGTGAAGCTCTTTCTTGCCTTTCTTGGAGTAATTTTTATTATTTTTATTATTTCTTTATATTAATTTGATTTTAACATGGAATTTGAATTAGCCAAAAAAAAAAAAAAA